>JAINUW010000336.1:0-129258 GCA_020205615.1 Panax quinquefolius | reverse complement strand
GGATAAAGGGGTTGCTCTCAAAGTAACTGAAAATATCTCCAAGGTCAACACTGAAGTTGATTCTGACAATGATGAAGATGATGATGAGGATTTGGCAATGTTGGTTAAAAGACTATGAAGATTCATGCGACAAGGTAGAACCAGCAAGCCAAAGAAAGTCAACAACTACAACAGCCAAAAGTAAATAAATGACTTATGCTACAACTGCAAGAAACCTGGTCACTTCATTGCCAACTGCAACAAACCTCTCAGAGAAGAACTCAAGAAGAGATCACATGCAAAGAAGGAATACAAAGGCAACAAGAGGCCACAAAAGAAAGACAAAGGTCTTGTAGCTGGAGGATCGTGGAGTGACTCTGACAACGACTCAACTCCAGAATCTAGAGATGATGAGGATCCTCAAATAGCTAATCTCTGCATGATGGCCAAAAATGCAAAGGATAAACAAAACGTCAGCATTCATGAAGTAAGTATTGATGAGGTATTTGACTTCAACTCTCCTGATGTAGACATTAACGATCTTAGAACTAAACTGCATGGCATAACATCTGATCTTCATCAATACATGAAGTGGTTTAGAGTTCTGTCTAAGGATTATTCACTTCTTCAAAAGGAGAAAGAAAAAGTTCAAGAAGAACTGGAAACAGCCCTTCTCAGTACTAATTCTTTCTCTGAGCTTGAAGCTGAGAATAAGCTCTTGAGACAAACTAGTGAGCTCAATACAAAACGAGAGTTTAGTCGAACCTCAAAAATTGAGGATCTAGAAAAAACCATCTCTACATGGAATAAATCTTCTTCATCCATAGACTCTTTAATCTCTAATCAGAGAAATATCTCTGATAGAACAGGACTAGGCTTTGGAGGATCTATCTCAGAGTCATGTGTGGAAAAACCAAAGGATGTTAACACTAGTAATGCCTCAGACTTTAGTAGAGGCATTATATTTGTGAAATCCTCACAGAATGATGAGCCTGTCAAACCCTGCCCGGCTAACTCAATTTATACTCCCAGAAGTAAGGGATCTCATGTTGGTCTATGTTTCAGAAAAGAGAAAAGTAATCCAGCTACTACTCGTCAACCTCGAAGGATCGTAGAGTCAAATAAAATTAACTCTACGAACCAACCAAGACATAGTAGAAGTAAGATATACTCTCCTAAATTAATGAAACAAGAGAACACATGGAAAAGGGGATATTAGCCTAGCAGGAGGATGACCAGTAACCCACAAAAGTCCAAATGGAGGAAGACCTTTTACACACACACTTACATGCATCATATCAAATGCTTTGAGTGCCACAGAGTTGGTCACAAGGCTGCTAATTATCATTATAATTCCATGCACGAAAGACCCAAAATCAAGCAGATTTGGGTCCCCAAGGGTTCTAACATAGTAGGACCCATGCGAATATGGGTACCAAAATGAAGGTTTAATGTTACCTCAGGAAAGGAGCTCTGCAAACACAACCTGGTATCTGGATAGTGGATGTTCAAGGCACATGACTGGGAACAAAGCCCTTCTAATTAACTTCATAGAGAAGGAGGGTCCCTCGGTCATATTTGGAGATAATGGCACTGGTAAAACAAGAGGCTATGGCTCAGCAGGAAATGGTGCAATATCATTTAGTAAAGTGGCCTATGTGGAAGGACTACAACACAACCTTCTAAGCATTAACCAACTCTGTGACAAGGATCATCAAGTAACATTCATCAACAATCAATGTCAAGTTCGAGATCTGAAGACATCTGCAGTAAAGCTAACCGGAATAAGAGAAGGAAATGTCTACACTGTAAATCTTGGTCAACTAAGCTCAGACGAGACAATATGCTTTCTGGCTAAAGCATCTGAAGAAATGAGCTGGCTATGGCATCGAAGGTTATCTCATCTCAACTTCAAAAGCATGACCAAATTAGCTTCAAAAGATCTAGTTGCAGGCCTACCCAAATTTAACTTCGTTAAAGAAAGGCCCTGCAATGCCTGTCAACTTGGGAAACAGACCAGAAGCTCATTTAAGAGCAAAACCATCAATTCAAATGACAAGCCTCTGCAATTACTATATATGGATCTTTTTGGACCAATTCCAACGACAAGCCTTGGGGGAAAGAGATACTCACCGTCGTGAGTAAATGTTAACTACACACATTTATATGGGTATTCTTTCTAACTTCAAAAGATGAAACAAGCCTCCAACTAATCAAGATATTCAAGCTGGTGATGAATGAGAAAGGAGAGAAAATCAAGGCCATAAGAAGTGATCATGGCAGAGAATTTGATTTCTTAGAAATGGATCAGTTTTGCATAGACAATGGGATTAGTCACAACTTCTCAGCTCCACGAACTCCCCAACAAAATGGAGTTGCTGAGAGAAAGAACAGAACATTAATAAAGGCTGGAAAGACTCTACTAGCTGCAACTCATCTACCGGAGTACTTCTGGGCAGAAGCGGTCAACACTGCATGTTATACTCAGAACAGATCTCTCATACACTCTACGATTAAAAAGACTCCTTATGAACTTTGGAAAGGAAGAAAGCCAAATGTCAGCTACTTTCATGTGTTCGGTTGTGCATGCTACATACTCAACAATAGAAAGCAGTACTTGACAAAGTTTCAACCAAAATCAGACGAAGGAATCTTTCTTGGATATGCCACAGACAGTAAGGCCTACAGAGTGTTCAACAAGAAGACACTGAGTGTAAAAGTCTCGATTCACATCATCTTTGATGAAACAGACTCAGACAAAACAGTGCACCAAGACACTGTGACTAGCAGTTTAGACACTACGAACGAGGTCGTCGAGCCCAATACTACGATCGTAGTACCTGGTAATAAAATCGTTGAGTAAGAGAATGAGATCGTAGAGAGACCTATGCCAGACAATGAATCTTCACATCAAGAAGAAGAAATAGATTTTGAAGATCTGAGACAAGAAGGCATAAGAACGGATGTTCCAACAAGAAGTAGATGGGCAAGAGATCACACTCAAGATCTAATCATTGGAGATCCGAACGCAAGAGTCAAGACAAGAGCTGCTACCCAAAATGAATGCTTCTATCTAAGCTTCCTATCTCAAATAGAACCAAAGAAGATAGAAGATGCTATAGAAGATTCCAACTGGATAGAGGCTATGCAGGAAGAACTTAATCAGTTTGAGAGAAGGAGAGTTTGGAGATTGGTTCCAAGACCAAAGAACCATCCTATAATCAGAACCAAGTGGGTCTTCAGAAACAAGATGGATGAAGATGGGGTGATAACAAGGAATAAGGCTAGACTAGTAGCCAAGGGATACTCTCAGGAAGAAGGCATTGACTATGACGAGACATTTGCACCTATTGCCAGACTGGAAGCCATCAGAATATTCCTTGCATTTGCTGCTCACATGAAGTTCAAAGTCTTTCAGATGGATGTCAAAAGTGCATTCTTGAATGGTGAACTTCAAGAAGAAGTCTATGTAGAGCAGCCACCAGGTTTCATCAATCCATCTCTTTCTAATTATGTCTTTAGATTAGACAAAGCTTTATATGGTCTTAAACAAGCACCTAGAGCTTGGTATGAAACACTGACTAATTTTCTTTTAGAAAATGGGTTCACTAGAGGTAGAGTAGATACCACACTATTTCTTAGAAAACATAAAGATAAGGTCCTATTAGTTCAAATCTATGTTGATGATATCATATTTGGTTCTACTGATGAAAAATTATGCAAGAGATTCTCCAAGCTGATGCAGAGTAAATTCGAAATGAGCATGATGGGTGAGCTAAATTTATTTCTTGGACTGCAAGTGAAGTAGACTGATGAAGGAATTTTTATAAACCAAGCCAAGTACATCAAAGACTTACTCAAGAAGTATGACATGGAATCAGCCTCTCCCATGAAAACCCCAATTGCTCCTGCTACCAAGCTTGACAAAGAAAAAAAAGGTAAAAGTATTGATATAACTCAATATAGAGGTATGATTGGCTCTCTTTTATATCTTACTGCCAGTAGACCAGATATAATGTTTGCAACATGCATCTGTGCCAGATTTCAGGCATATCCTAAAGAATCTCATTTAAGTGCTGTAAAGAGGATTTTCAGGTACCTCAAGGGTACACCTCACCTGGGGCTTTGGTATCCCAAGGAATCCACATTTGAGTTAATAGGATACACAGATGCTGATTTTGCAGGCTACAAAATAGATAGAAAAAGTACCAGTGGCACTTATCAACTGCTAGGTAATAGATTTGTATCCTGGTTTAGCAAGAAGCAAAACTCAGTATCTACTTCAACTGCAGAAGCTGAATATATCGCTGCTGGCAGTTGCTGTGCGCAGATCCTATGGATGAAAAATCAGCTAGCAGATTATGGGTTTGAATTCAAATCTATACCTATTCATTGTGATAACACAAGTGCAATTGCTATAACTCATAATCCTGTCATGCATTCTAGGACAAAGCATATAGAAATTAGATATCACTTCATTAGGGATCATGTACAAAATGGAATATTAATTTCTGATATATCCCTACTGAAAATCAACTTGCTGATGTTTTTACAAAACCTCTAGATGAGTCCAGATTCAACTAATTGATAAGTGAGCTAGGCATGCTTAACTTGCAAACATGAAATATTGTGTTTTAGTGTGTGCTAACCATACAGATTTAGAGGCTGTGTTCGAAATCAAAGACATGATCAAAGGTAGTCCACGATCGCAGAGTCAAAGTACATATAACTTAACGAACGCTGAACAGAATCAACGATCATAGTATAGATTCAACGATAACAAAAGATACATCAACAAAGCAAAAGGAGCATCCTATGATGATCAAGCATAAATCAAAGCATTCTTTCTGATAAAGTACCCCAGGGACAAACCTAACCCTTGTTTCATTTAAGAGGTTGGCCCTTCCTGAGCTATCTTTATTTAAGAAGAATGTTAAGTCAAAAATATTCATCACAAGGACCTGTTCAGACTCTACGATTGCCAGCCCAGACACGACGATCGCATTTCAGACTCTACAAGTGCAGTCCAAACTCGATGATTCTGAGCAGACTCTCACGACTCACGAATAAACTCGACGGTGATGAATAGACTCGGCAATTTCAAAGACCATCTCAACGATCGTAGTCCTCCTGGAGAAAACATTAGCTCAGATTCATTAAGGGTAATTCAGTACAATCCTTCTTTGTCAGATTCGTAGAGCCAAGCAAAATTCGACACCTGTCCCACTAAGAAAAATAGAGAGAGGGAAGTCACAAGTACATATTAAAATCATCTTGTTTTTAAAATCTGAAATTCAAAAGATCATCTCTCCCCTCCTCTCTTAAGCAGAAACCCTAAATCTGTAGCAAGCTCGGTCATTTTCACTTTCTAAGAAGAAATCAATGGCAGCTTCAAGTGTTATCTCCGACTACAGATTATGCTTTGATGAGTTCAAAACTGCTGAACCCCAATTTCACAAGACTTTGTCTCTACTAAAGAAGGCAGGCCTCGAAGAAGCTTTGGGTACGGATACATTGATCTACCCAAAGCTGGTTAAAGAATTCTACAATAACGGTGTGTTTGAAAATAACACCATCTCTGCAAAAGTCAGGAATGTTGAAATCAAACTGAAGGCTGAGGATATTAACCTAGCCCTAGGTCTCAAGTCAGAAGGGTAACCGTCCATAGAAGGCATAGATTTTCACAAGGGTCTCAAGAAGATGCATCACAAGAAGTCACCATCTGTTAAAGGATACAAAAAGAAGGAATTCCCACAAAGGTATGAGTTTAAAAATAGATATTGTTGGAAAATGCATATGTTGTAAAAGCTCAGGTCACGACTCTATAAATGAGGTACAACTAAAACTCGTGACTGCCATATGCTATAAAATACAACTAAACTATGGGGCTATATTACTTGAATGGATTGGGAAATGGCTGAGTAACTCAAAGAAAACCAAGAGCTCACAAAAGATGCTCTACGGACGATTCATCAGCATTATCCTACAGGCTGCTCTTGGTGACCTTATTGAAGATGATGAGGGAGAGACCATAAATCCAAATCGACGAATGACCCAGCAACTATTTGAAAACTAGAAAAGAAATCCAGCTGAAAATATGAAGATGGCATCTGAATCTAGTGGTCGAACTGGTGAGGTAAAGGGAACAAGAACTGCAGGGAATATGTCTGTTGTCAAAGAAACTGAGGAAGAAGAAGAAGAATCCAACCTGGGAGAACCCATTGCATTAATCAGAAAAAGCAAAGGGAAAAGAAAAGCCAAATCAACAGAAGAGCCTCAAGGATCCTCCACCAATAAACCTGTAGAGTCCTCAGATATTGAAACTCTCAGAATTCTAAGAAGAAAGGAACAGCAAGCTGAAGCTGAAGAAGACAGAGCAACCATATCACAGCTGCTAAAGATGAGTAAGACCAGCCATAAAAGCAAGAAGCCATCAGCCTCTTCAATCGTCGAGTCTCCTCCAATCGTAGAGCATAGACCAAACAAGGAAGCAGTTGTCTTGGCTAGTCTGAACGACACAACTGAAGAAAGTCCTGAGGCTATAGCACAGCCTAAAAAGCCAAGGAGGAAAATTGTCAAGAAGTATATTCTTGCCAATAAAGAAGTGCTAAGAAGGGAAGCAAAAGAACTGAATGCTTAAAAGGAACCAGCAAGTGAATGTCAGGAAGTCATGGGTCCTGCTAAGGGGGAGATCCTTGAAGATCTCATGATAGAGGATACACCCATTGAAGGGGAGATGCCTGAAGATCTTCCACCAGAGGATGCTCTAGTTGAGGGGGAGCTATTGACATTTCAACAGAATGATCTAGCTGAGGGGGAGGATTATGACACCTCAGTCGCTGAAAAAGAAGTTCCTGGAGGAGTTAATGAAGAACCAGTGCAAGCTCATCCTGAAGCAATTGATATAATGGAATCCTCAACTGAGAGCAAAGAAGAGAATGAAGATGATGAAGTCGAGATCATTGCAGAAGGCATAGATGGATACAGAAGATTCAACTATGAGAAACTATTTGCATATCTTCATATGATGCCCTTCCACCGGGCTCAAATTCTGAACTCTTGGGATCACATGTTCTGGAGTTTCAAAGAATACCCAGCTATCTCTATACTGGCCAATGGATTCCCAGGGAAACTCAAATTTTCCAAGAAGCTTCTCACCAACAATTCCTCCTCAAAGGACAAACTTGAGGTACTATCTATTCCAACTATTTTCAGAACCAATCATTTGCCATCAGCTTCATTCAATCAATTTTATAAAATCCCACAATGGTTGCAAGAGATTCTTCATCCCAAAAACCAATTTCTAGTTACAGGGTCCCAAAATCCTGTAACTGAGGAATCAAATGTGACCAATATCATAAGACTACCAAAACCCATCATCTCAACGCTTACTGACTCTAGCCCTTTGATAGAATGTACACCTCACATCGTAGAGTCACCAAGCTTTACCATCCAAACCCAGGTCCCTCCTTCAGAAATTCCCTCCTCATCTAGAAATGAATGCTTCAATCTTGAACTTGCTCTCTGCTCACTGAAAGAACAATTCAACAATACACCACCTTCCTCCTCAAAATTTCCCCAACTGGATGAAATTCTTTCAGAATTGTCCACAAAGGCTGATCTATCAGCCATGTCTGCGAAAATGGTCAAGGACCTGGACGAGAGTCTTGAAGATCATACTACACTAATACAGCTGAGACTGACATCCATGATCAATGCTGTAAACAACCTTCCAAGCTCCCTGAGCTCTGAACCGTCTAAAACGCTTAAAGAGATTATCAAAGAAATGCTACAAAGCATAAACGACAGGGATGATATTCACTTCCTCGCAGCTAAAAGACATAGGGATGTTGTCTTGATTCTACAAAAAACTCAAGAATCTCAGAACCAGCAGATGATACAAAGCATTTAAAATCTTCAGACTGCTGTCAAAGAATTTCAACAATTCTATGTCAGCAGCGGCCAACAAACAGACAACATTCTTTCCATCCTTCAGCAAAGAGAAGCTAGGTCTGAAGCTCTAATCAAAGAAAATAGAGAAGACATTGCTCAAACCAAAAGTCAGCTCAACGAGCTTGTCCAAGGAGTTGCTCTCCTCTCCGACGACATTCGAACCTTTGATGCTGACATAAAGGGGGAGAATAAAGGCAAAGGAGATCGGGAAGGTCAGGGAGGCAAGGGCAGAGGCAGAGGACAATTCCAAACTCAAGCAATAAGGAACCCACCTACAAGGTAAATCTCTCAGCAGACTCCATGATCAAGCTATCAGACTCAATGATCTGATCAGCAGGAAGTTTTGACAGCTCAACCATTAAGGAGTATAGGGCCAACTACTAGCTCGCATGAAGTAACTGTAACAGGCCTAAGAATGCCAATTGGCGATCCTACATTCATGAATAGGCACGACCACAATCGAAGACTAAGCCTAAGTGAACTAGAAGATTTAGCTAGGAGAGATGAAGCAAGCAGAAAAAGGAGAGCAGAGGAAAAGGCAAACCCCCCAAGGAGTAAAAGGCCAAGGAAATAGAGATAAGTTGAATTTCAATTCTTATTGATGTAATTAATCTCAAATGTAGCAACTATCTTCATACATCAATAAATTCATGCTTATTCTCTAGAAATTTCAAATCTTCGTTTACTAAGTCCGCGTTTACTTTTTCTCAAGCTCGCATATAGAATTTAATAATCATGACAACAAATCTCCTTGGTTATGTCAACATCAAATAGGGGGAGATTGTTGGAAGAATGCATATTGTGATTTGATGTTTAATGTAAATACTCTTGATTATGTGTAAAGTCCTTCAAGGAATATATGTACAAGGACTTAGTGACAGATCAAAGTTGTTAGGTTGATCTTAGCCTTTAGTGTTCACTTGTATAGATAAAGAGATCAAATCTGTTAGGTTGATCTATGGCTAGAAAGAAATAAATAGGCTAGTAGTCTATCCGGCTGATAAACAAAGTGTAGAAGCTAAGGCAAGATCGTAGTGCTGAAGTGATCGTAGTATATCTGCATTGAGGGCCTCTCCAGGAATCGTAGAGTGGTCCAGACGGTTTCTGAGCTAACTCAAAGATCGTAGTGTGCTCTCGAAAACGCAGAATCGACAAGATTAGCAAGTACTGATCGTAGTGTTAAAAGATCGTAGTGTGGAAAGTCTTGAAAGAAATCGCAGTGTTTTATTCAAAGTATGAAAAGACACCACGATATGGATCGTAGAGTGTCATCTCTCTTATGACAGCAGGATCGAAATCTATCTTCTAGTTGAAGATTTATTCCAACAATTGAGGAATGGTTTTTCAACATTGAAGCTCTCACCAGTCCCAACGGTACAAAAATATCCTTAGTATTTATCAAAAGAAATGTAGTCAAGAAGCTAAGAAAAGGACCATAGGGCAGAGGAAAACACCTTTTCAGGTATTAGGTGAGAAAGAAGTCTGCCGTGTCAGTGGGCCAGAAGGCAAGTCAGAAGATATGCAGAAATGTCTCATTCAATGCTCAGAAATGTCAAATGCATTTAATGCTTCATCAGAGGACTTCAACGGATAGATTTTAAAGGATCTCATATATATACAGGATACAGACACATAAGAGTAGTAAGCAAGCACTGAACAAAAAGCGCACAAGAACACTCATTGCTCAACTCTACGATCTGAGAAAAAGAAAAAGCTTGCTTAGCTATTCAGTTATTTCGAACAAGCACTTACTAGCAACTAAATAGCATCAGTCATGGTCTAAACAACATTCACTCAACTGAAGTAAGAGTTCCAGGTCTGAAGGACTTGAAGAGTTCTAAGTGAACTGTGAGATACCAAGTTGCTGAACTTGAAGAGTTCAAGAGTGAACTAAGAAGTACCTAGACTGCTGGTCTAGAAGGAATCTGTGAGATTCAAGAAGTGTAACAGACATCCTTAGTGGATTTCCTACTCAAGGAGTAGAAGAGTGGACTAGGAGCTTTTAATGCTCTAAACCACTTAAAATTATTGTGTTCTTATAACTGCTATAACTGCAATATCTGTTATAACTGTCATAACTGCCTTAAATCTCATTAATTCAAGATATATATAAAAGAAGGTTCTTTATATATTCATTCCGTAGTGCATTAATTACTATCACTTAACAGGATTAAACAAAAAAGTTTTTATTATCTATTCAACCCCCTTCTAGATATCTATCGTGCCTCATTGAGAACTAACAATTTCGGTTATTAACTGAATAACCGAATTATTAATTCGGTTATTCGGTTATCATGTATTTCGGTTATTTGTTCGGATATTCAAAATAGGGCAACTTCAGTTTTCGGTTATAACCGAAATGTTAATTCGGTTCGGTTAATAACCGAATGCTTACCCCTAATTGTGGAAGACTGGAAGGAAAATTTAATGTTCATTTGGTTCCCCATTCACATGATGTTGTGGGTTGGTTGAAGACAATTGATAAATACTTTGTTGGATCAAATACCAGTATTTAGGTCATTCAAGCTAATTTATACTAGTATTTTAGAATTATTTTGGCTTGAATTTTGATGGTAATTTTAAATTTAGAGATACCTATTTTGAAATTTGTTTGATTGTTTTGGTCCAGGGTGCTTGTGTTAAGAATACACTTGACTCAGTTATTATGTCTTTGCGGCTTGACCCTAATAGGAAGTTTGTATTTGCTGAAATGGTAAACCTTGGAGTTAGTAGATTTTGATTATTAAGAGTGTACGCTTTCTCTTGTGTAAAGAATTTAATGTAATGGGTAAATAAACCCGTTATAGTGGAGAGTGTGGAGAAGACAACAATTATAAGACTACTTGTCCAAAACTAGGTACAAACACATCAATTTGTTATGTTTTTTATTTTTTTTATTATAAATATTTTTTTTATTGTTGCTTATTAATAGCAAATCAAAATAATAAAGACGACGCTAATGAGAAAGTGAATAAAGGAAAAGACAAGGCCAACAAAGGTACTTTCTTCTTATTCTGACTACGAAAGCATGATGAACATGACCCCTTTACAACTAAACGTATCGATATTAAAGTGGATTGTATGTATCAAATGGATTTTTTTAAGGATCGTATAGATATTACATTAGCTTCATCAGCTGTGTATGTCATTCAGGTCTTTTTGCCTTATTACAATGTATAATTCATAACTTGATCCCATGTTGAAATCTACAGGTTTTAGTGAGAGCTCTGCTCGGAGGAGTCTTGGTTCTGATAAGGAAGACGAACTCAAGTTGTCATTTTGTCAGTGCCATGTGGATCGTTGAGATTGACTTGTTAAGGTTTCAATTATCAAATGTTTTTTTTTTCACTTTGAAATATAAGGCGACAATACATAATGTAATAGTCTAGTACATGTTTTCAGTGTAATATGAGAAATTTTTAGTAGTCTTCCATAGTAAGCAGCTGAAATTGCTTAATGTTGTTGAGCTGTTTTTGTTTTAAAGACATACATGTTTACATCCATATTCCTTAATGATATTGTGTGAGTGCCATAGAAATTAATAATATCTCTTGACTTCTGCATTTTGTCATAATTCTTTTGTGTCAGTGGTGAACTTTATTTTTCTTATAGTTTTGATCTCTTTTTATGCATTAATAATATCTGGTTTTCTTGGCAAGACAAGTTAAATAAGTTTTGGAACAGTTGATTGTGATTATTGTGAAATCGTGTTGTTGCCATGGGCGGAAGGAACTAGGGGGCGAGGGGGGTCATATGACCCCTCAACCCTGGAATATGAAGAATGTTAATATTAATTAAATTTAATCTTTGTTATGAGATGATATTAATTTATTTGTATTTTCATGTCTTTCCACTTATAATAAATTAACAATATTACTATAATATAAAATAATGTTAAATAAGTTTGATAATTAATTAATTAATATTACACTCATTTGTCTTACTGACTTAATCATACATTAGTATCAATTTTTTTGTTAATGAGAATAACTTAATTTATTTTCTTGCTTTGAGTGGCTACTCTCAGTTGTCTCCAAAGAAGATGACCAGAATCACAATATAAGGTTTTTAATATATAATATTATAATTTGTAATTTATCTATAAAAGTAATTAATTAATTGACTAAAAAGTATGATTAATAGTCTCATAGTTCGGGGAAGATTAATATATATATATATATATATATATATATATGTGTAACACCCCCTTCCCGAAAAGGAATGGGAGGTCACGTGCAAAGCACAACAAATCTCAAAATAAATAAATAGAGCACTAACAACCTCAAAATATTAATAGTGGTGATCCATTAATAAAGTAATAAGTACAATTCTCCAGACTGAGTCAAAATAATCAAAACTTAAAATTCGAAACAACCTAAATGGTCAAAGGCAAAACTCTCATCACACTAGCCCTGATTCACCCTTGCAAACCTGCCGGAAGAAAAACATAGCATGAGCCAATTGCCCAGTACGGATACAGATATACAAAAGATATACACTGATATACGAAAACAACTGAGACAAAATACTGAACAAAGCCTCAAGTGCAAATACGAACGAAAATATAATATCCAAAGATCTGAATGGAATATATCTGAATCAACGTAATAGACGAAATCAATAAAAAAATAAAGAAATAACGAACTGAAGAAACTAACTCAATGACTTGAACTGAACAGAAACCAACAAAACTAATCCAATAAAATAATAGGCTGAAACAAATGGCTGGAGTTATTTCATACCGAATGAGCTCAAAAATATATCTTGCCACACAGGAAAGTCAACTAATGCCACACAGGCAAATCAAATGATGCCACATAGGTAACCAAAATAATGCCACACAGGCACATAAAAATAATGCCACACAGGCAAGTCAAAATAATGCCACACAGGCAATCACACATTGGACCGCGAATCCAAATGTATGCAAATCGGATAGGTGTGTTTGGCACAACATCACAAATCATGAGCGAGTAATACTAGGGTTAACCCATACGCCTCCCACAACAAAACACCAAATGGCCCACTTCCTTCGGAGCCCAAACGGAGACGCCGTGGACTAATCACACCGCCACGGAAAGTGTCATGCCTCTCGTGCCAAGACGACATGCATGTGGTACCCCCACAGGTGGTTATAGCTCAGGTATACCCTACGGTATATTCTAACAAAAATACCATGTCACAACACATGCGACATAATACCAACAAAAGGGTTCTATATGTACATGTTGAACCAAATCAAATTATGGTCACAAGGTCTCAAAAAGAATGTAGCAACACGTACTGCTCTACAATTTTCAAAAATAGATCATACTAAACATGATAACCTAATTTAAAGAGTACAAATACGAGTCATATGTATCAACTCCAAAATGAAACTAATATATTTATTTCACATGAAATAATTATGTGAAATAACAACGAAATTCGAACAAGCGACAAAACGAACAAATCAAATTTAACAAGAGTATCGCTAAAAGAGTACGAAATCCGTACCTGATACTTCCAAACCATTTATAGCACACTCCACAAAATCTTACCCTCAATTGCCAACGATATCAAATACGAAACGTTATTCGCAACCTAAACATATTCACCTCAAATTAAAAACAAACCAAACTAATAATTCCAAAGTAATTCATAATCTATTTAATATGCCTTTAATCATCGCCTTTTATCAATTACTAATATTCCAAAATTTATATTCCAAAAATAACTCTTTAAATTCCCTCCGTTCGATCTAATAAAAAGGTAATAATAATACAATTATAAATTACTTACTAATTATAATTTATATAATATGAAATTGATTCTCCAATTACATCAAGTTTACAAAATAACCTTAATTAAATTATAATTTATCTTCTAACCATTTTTTTCCTTTTTTATTATACTTTAACAAATTAATAACCTAAAGATATTATATATATAATAACTTTATTCAATCAATAAAGTAATACAGTGATATAAGTATATATATCATGAGTCAGTGGTGGTTCACATGTAGAAAGCTTAAACATGATTCGGAAAGGCTTTTTTTTTCTTTTTTTTTTACAAAACCGCACCTTATTATATATAGCAACGTACAGTAGTTTTTTGTTTTTTTTAAATCATCCTTTTAACGTTTTTTTTACAAGCTCAATATATATATAAATATAATCCAATGTACTCTAATCCAACAATAATTTGGCAAACTTATATATACATATGCATAACTAGTCTAATCAATCATGTGTACCATCAATAACAGTAAAATTTCTATTAAAACAACTCTAATTTCGTGCAAGAAGATGTCTGATAACACACATATATATACATATATATGAATATTATACTCAATAATTTTAATAAGAAACCACAAATGATTCTTACATGTATAACAAAAAGGATTAAATTCCTAATCTTCACAGATGTAAGCCTCTTCTTTTTTTTCTCGATTTAATAATGACTTGAGTATATAATAGGGTTTGTGTTTTAGTTATTTATTATCAATATTTAATTAATTCTCCTAGTTCTAATAGGATTTATTATCCACATATAATTTAAACCCAATTAATTTCAAAGCCCAATTTTATCAAATTAATTTTACCCATCACTTATTATTATTTATTAGCCCATATAAATTAAACGACCACTTGACCCAATTAAATTACAAAGTCCAATTAATATGTTTTAAAATTAAATATATATATATATATTGTTTTTTATTTCCGGGTATTACATCACCTACCCCTTAAAAAGGATTTCGTCCATGAAATCAAAAGAATGAACGTACCTAATTATCAAAAAGATGCGGATACTCCGCTCGAATAGACTCCTCCATCTCCCAAGTAGATTCCCGCTCCGAATAATTTTAGCACAAGACTTTAACCAAAAGGAATTATCTTCCTCAATTTCAATTTAACCAATTATTTAATTATCTACTAAAAGAATTTAATTTTCCAAACAAAACAAGGAAGAAAAGAGGGAAACAAAATCATTTACCTTTTTCAATTTAAATACAATTGTATAGGATAAAATCAATTAATATTTAATTATTAAAAAAATGGGTTATTATATTTTTCACCCCTTAAAAATAATTTCGTCCTTGGAATTCAAATAAACTACATTAAATTTTATTTTAGTTTTTATTTAAATTACATAATTATTCATAAACTTAAATAAAATGTAGCGTATTTATTTGCTAACGATCAAGCCTGGTAAGTCCATAGGCCCACACAATTATGCATGTACTAGTAAAAGATTCGTCAGCTATCGTGTCAAGCCTTGGTAAGGTTCTTCGTGCTGCATTAATTTAAATCACATGATCCACCGTTGGTGCGGGCCCCCGTTAATATATTTGAGTTTCATTCTTACAAACGTACGTACTCTTCGGAACATAATTCGAAAACACAAAATTCCTCTTCATCTAAATATGATTCGAATACCCAAAATATTTAAAATTATCTTTAATTTAAAAAAAATGTTTATGTTCCACACATCACAAAGATTTAACAAATTATTTTTATTTAATTTTACATAAATTAATGCAAAGCTCCAAGGGCATCAGATAAACAAAACAACTTAAATTGTATCACCGACTCTCACTAAGTCCTCAAGAGTTTCAAATTAGCATAACCTCAAATCAAATTAGTTCTCAAATATTATAATACCAAAATATACTACTAAGATCTCTTTATCACCATATCCAACTCCAAGTCACATATTCTACCACCTGCATAAGCGAACTACAACCATTGAAGATCTCTCATAATCAATTGAATTTCATCACTTACTATCTAATCATATAACAAATCAATCATCCCTTATTGCAAACCTTAATCCAATAAATTTCAATGTCTCCCCATACTATCACAAAGAAAGTTTATAGAACATAACTCCAACATCCTGCTAGAAAATAGCCACAAATTTGATCAGCAACTCCAAATGATTAATCTAATTACCTCAAATATCAATGACTCAAATTTATAAAAGATCCTCTATACTTAATAATTTTCATTTTATCATAGTATGCCATCAATACACAAACCTCAAATTATCCACAAGCTTAACATAAATCAAAACCTAACTCAAATCAAATTCTCAATTCAACGATCATAATAATTGTCACAAAAAAAAACAACTCTAACAAATAATTTTCCAAAATTAAATACTCGTCGATACAAAAACTCACATCATAATCACATTTCATATAAGATCATTTCCTATCTGTACAAAGTATAACTTTATTCACCTCAATGATTAAATCACAATTCTTAACTAATATCATTACTCAATCACCTTAACAAATTATTTCACATTCCTCAAATCAACTACAAATTGAAAAGACATCGACAGTTGATCAAAATAGAGACCAACCAAACAAAGAACAAAATCGAATCAAACTCCTACGTCTACCCAATGGTCTACCCACAACTCACAGGTCAAACCTAAATAGATTTTCTACAAGAAAGAACCTAAGCTCTGATACCATCTCTGTAACACCCACTTCCCGAAAAGGAATGGGAGGTCACGTGCAAAGCACAACAAACCTCAAAATAAATAAATAGAGCACTAACAACCTCAAAATATTAATAGTGGTGATCCATTAATAAAGTAATAAGTACAATTCTCCAAACTGAGTCAAAATAATCAAAACTTAAAATTCGAAACAACCTAAATGGTCAAAGGCAAAACTCTCATCACTCTAGCCCTGATTCACCCCTGCAAACCTGCCGGAAGAAAAACATAGCATGAGCCAATTGCCCAGTACGGATACAGATATACAAAAGATATACACTGATATACGAAAACAACTGAGACAAAATACTGAACAAAGCCTCAAGTGCAAATACGAACGAAAATATAATATCCAAAGATGTGAATGGAATATATCTGAATTAACGTAATTGACGAAACCAATAAAAGAATAAAGAAATAACGAACTGAAGTAACTAACTCAATGACTTGAACTGAACAGAAACCAACAAAACTAATCCAATAAAATAATAGGCTAAAACAAATGGCTGGAGTTATTTCATACCGAATGAGCTCAAAAATATATCTTGCCACACAGGCAAGTCAACTAATGCCACACAGGCAAATCAAATGATGCCACATAGGCAACCAAAATAATGCCACACAGGCACATCAAAACAATGCCACACAGGCAAGTCAAAATAATGCCACACAGGCAATCACACATTGGACCGCGAATCCAAATGTATGCAAATCGGATAGGTGTGTTTGGCACAACATCACAAATCCGTAGAACAGAAAACTAGGGTTAACCCATATGCCTCCCACAACAAAACACCAAATGGCCCACTTCCTCCGGAGCCCAAATGGAGACGTCGTGGACTAATCACACCGCCACGAAAAGTGTCATGCCTCTCGTGCCAAGACGACATGCCAGTGGTACCCCCACAGGTGGTTATAGCTCAACTATACCCTACGGTATATTCTAACAAAAATATCATGTCACAACACATGCGACATAATACCAACAAAAGGGTTCTGTATGTATATGTTGAACCAAATCAAATTAAGGTCACAAGGTCTCAAAAAGAATGTAGCAACACGTACTGCTCTACAATTTTTAAAAATAGATCGTACTAAACATGATAACCTAATTCAAAGAGTACAAATACGAGTCATATGTATCAACTCCAAAATGAAACTAATATATTTATTTCACATGAAACAATTATGTGAAATAACAACGAAATTCGAACAAGCGACAAAACGAACAAACCAAATTTAACAAGAGTATCGCTGAAAGAGTACGAAATCAGTACACTGATACTTCCAAACCATTTATAAAGACACTCCACAAAATCTTACCCTCAATTGCCAACGATATCAAATACGAAACGTTATTCGCAACCTAAACATATTCACCTCAAATTAAAAACAACCCAAACTAATAATTCCAAAGTAATTCATAATCTATTTAATATGCCTTTAATCATCGCCTTTTATCAATTACTAATACTCCAAAATTTATATTCCAAAATAACTCTTTAAATTTCCTCCGTCCGATCTAATAAAAGGTAATAATAATACAATTATAAATTACTTACTAATTATAATTTATATAATATGAAATTGATTCTCCAATTACATCAAGTTTACAAAATAACCTTAATTAAATTATAATTTATCTTCTAACCATTTTTTCCTTTTTATTATACTTTAACAAATTAATAACCTAAAGATATTATATATATAATAATTTTATTCAATCAATAAAGTAATACAAAGTTGATATAAGTATATATATATCATGAGTCGTTGGTGGTTCACATGTAGAAAGCTTAAACATGATTCGGAAAGGTTTTTTTTTTTTTTTTTTTTTTTTTAACAAAATCGCACCTTATTATATATAGTAACGCATGAGTAGTTTTTTTTTTTTAAATCATCCTTTTAACGTTTTTTTTTACAAGCTCAATATATATATAAATATAATCCAATGTACTCTAATCCAACAATAATTTGGCAAACTTATATATACATATGCATAACTAGTCTAATCAATCATGTGTACCATTAATAACAGTAAAATTTCTATTAAAACACCTCTAATTTCGTGCAAGAAGAAGTCTGATAACACACATATATATACATATATATGAATATTATACTCAATAATTTTAATAAGAAACCACAAATGACTTACATGTATAACAAAAAGGATTAGATTCCTAATCTTCACAAAGGTCACTTCTTCTTTTTTTTCTTTCATTTAATAATGACTTGAGTATATAATAGGGTTTGTGTTTTAGTTATTTATTATCAACATTTAATTAATTCTCCTAGTTCTAATAGGATTTATTATCCACATATAATTTAAACCCAATTAATTTCAAAGCCCAATTTTATCAAATTAATTTTAACCATCACTTAATATTATTTATTAGCCCGTATAAATTAAACGACCACTTGACCCAATTAAATTACAAAGTCCAATTAATATGTTTTAAAATTAAATATATATATTTTGTTTTTTTTTTCCGGGTATTACAATATATATATATATATATATATATATATATATATATATATATATACACACACACACACACATTTAAAGTTATTAGACTTACAACTCATAGGTTTACAATGGTTGGAATAGGATGTTGTGAAATACTATAATTGGGCAAAATAATTTTGAAAGAAGCACTGCAAGCGTCAATAAATAATTTTTTTATTGATGTAATTTGACCCCATTCTAAAAATGTTCTGGTTCTGCCACTAGCTGTTGCTAAAGTTTTAATCCAAGAGTAGTTAGATATTCAGTAATAGTTGAATAGGTTTTACTTTTAGGCCAGTTGATGTTTATAGATCTGCAGGTTTACTGCAGATTCTGCATTATTTTTAGGATCAGTTCATTATACATACATGTGGATTCTGTATAATTTTATGGATCCTTATACAGCTGAACTAAGAATCACCAAGGAAACTACCATCTGTTTCAACAGAATTACCATCTTAAGAATCTTCACAGCAGTAGAAATAAAAGTTAATCACACAACAGTAGAAATTGCTGTGTGATTAGTTGTGTGAGATGCGTTTTCACTATTTTCTCTTGAGATTCTTTTTATCAGATATGTTCAGTTTCACAAATTAAAAATATTAAATGCACCTTTATCTGTCAAAATTAGAATACATGAAATGCATTTGATTGAATAAAACAAAATCAAACTGAACAAAACTTGAAACATTGAATACTACCTCCACCAATACAAAAAAAGATTAAATCAATTTCATGTGCAATAAATATGAATCTCTTTACAACCTTAACAGGACTATGAGGAAACCTAAACTTGTACTCTGCTAGATTTTTCCTTCAAAGAATGTACAAAATAGTAACCAGCAATTTTTAGCAGGTCGATTCCCTATAAATTTTATCTTGCCACTGTAATTTCCAGTAGGTAAACTCGTAAATTGCATGTCTGAAAGTATTACGAAAAATCCATCTCAACAACTTCATTTATGATCTTGCTTCTGCAACTCCCGAATGATTAATTTCCAGATTTTCTGAAGCCACTTCAATATTCCCTTGATTACTTCTGTTGCCTTCAGACCACTCAGCAACCGATAGCAACCACTGCTGAGACTACTTGGTCAGAATCTCGGGAGTATGGATTTTTAGAGCCACTTCAAGCGTTGCTGACCTTACATATCTCATTTGAAGGGACCTTCTACTGAAAGACGACAAATTGGGCAAGCAAACTGTTTCCTTAGCCATACATCAATGCACAAGACATGGAAATTGTGTCCACATTTGGCATTATTCTCAATACTTCTTTCTCTTAGTACTCTCCTAAGCATATTGTGCACCAAAATTTGCAAGGATGGAATATCAATACCCAATATTAGAAGTCCATATATTTGAACATGAAGAAGATTGGATATACTTGAGTCACTGAAGCATCAATAAAATCATTAACGCGATCCTCAACATTGTAGTAAAAAAAGTAGAGGATTATCCTGTAGTTTTAGCATGTATTAGATGGAAAACGAATAGTTAACAAGAACAACACAACAATGGGTTGAAAAACTCATTTTTAATAGCATTGGGATCTGAACGGGAACAGAGTCATCATGCACTTCAAAATGGAAACCATTTGGTGGACTATAATGAACAGGAAATGCGTTGGCAAATATCTGCATAGGACCCAAACATCTGACAGTAAACAAATGCAGTCAAAGAAAGTTTAGATGCAGAAAAACTGTTTCAATCTCAAACCTAAGATGAGGATCCAAAAGTTTTAGACCCACGCCATACAACTTCAAGAGATTTATCTGCCTTGCGCTTTGCTCTGTCCTGATAATCAATGCGTGCAAAATGTACAGATTCGAAACCAACCTTGAAAAGACAATAAGAAGGAATACAGGTGAATTTTTTTTGTCAAAATGTATGAAAGTGTTTATATGAACATCTTAAATATTAATAATTGTATTGCTAGTCATGATTCTGAAAGAGAAAGCATGATTCAATAACTAAAGAATGACAAATACTGTGACAGGAGATGTTGTTGTTGTTGGTATTATTGTATTGTTGGGAATTAAATATCTGTAAACCAAACAACAAGATAAATTCAGAAAAAATAATCAATATAAGATTAAATGTGGTTTTGGACCTAATCCACAAAACAACTTCAATATATTACTCATGTACCTCTACTCCAAGTAGGTAAGCTTGAACTGCTGAGTGCCCAAAAGGATCAATCTGCCATCCAACACGAGGAGTTTTGTTGAATTGGCTCTTTATTGCAAAATGACCTAAAGTTGGTTGATCAATTATATCTATGTAATGTGTAGCTGCTTCATCATACATACACCAGCCACCATTTCTGAGCCAGATAATTAGTTAGACATTGATTCATGCCATCAATTCTTAAAGAAAATAAAACACTAGTTGCAAAATGATCAGTGCATACATAAATTCCAACTGCCCAGAATCAACTAGCTTTTTCACTTCTTCTTGTAACACTAGATTTTGCACTTCCCACCATCGTTGAAAAAATGCCCGTCATAGAGGAAATCACAAAAAGTTCTAAGAAAACCAGAGTAGGACATGATTATGCACACAAAAATGATAAAATATATGATCTTTGTTATGTGCTGAAAGAGAGCTAGAAAATGCTCTTTTTGAGAAACATCTTGTTGGCATCATCTTTGTGATGAAAAGTTTGCCGGGTAGAATTGAGACAACACTATAACGAAATTAATAATAATTTTTACCTAAGATACAAAAAATAAAAAGGTATATTGTAAGAACAGGCACATTGTTGGAAACAATGGTAGAACAGGAAAAATAATAAAAACAAAACCATTGTCTAATTGAGGAAATACCACATACATAAATTCTTGAATCCCCCTGTATCTTAATTCTTATGTCTCTTTATAATCGGATTATATTTGTTTCTTACTACCACATGACATCTACTTTGGTCAGATTTATGCTCCCTCCCTTCTTTCTGTTCCTCTAATTAATAAAATCTTCTAGGCCAGCTACCTATGGTTTTTCTATTAGCAAAAGAATTCAACAAAAATTGTCCTCGCAACATAAATAAATTAATAAATTATGCTAACAAGCCATCTAGTAGCTAGCCAAAATAGCAACATTACATTAAATTCTTCACACGAGAAAACATACACTCTAAATAATCAAAATCTACTAACTCAAAGGTTTTCCATTTCAGCAAATACAAAATTCCTATTGGGGTCAAGCCGCAAAGACATAATAACTGAGTCTGAGTGTATTCTCAACACAAGCACCCTGGACCAAAAACAATCAAACAACATTCAAAATAGGTATCTCTAAATTTAAAATTTCCATCAAAATTCAAGCCAAAACAATTCTAAAATACTAGTATAAATTAGCTTAAATGACCTGAATACTGGAATTTGATCCAACAAAGTACTGATCAACTGTCTTCAACCAACCCACACCATCATGTGAATGGGGAAGCAAACGAACATTCAATTTTCCTTCCACAATCCCACCACCAGTGTTGTAATTGACGAATCCATTCACAGAACAAAGAACAGATAAAATGCTGAGGAAAATTAAAATTGATACAGCTGATAATTCCATTTTCAGTCCAAAACCCAAGTTCTTCTTTAGTTCTAGCCTATGCCCACCTTGTGTTCGAGTATATGGGGATCGAAACTTCCACTTGATGTAAGGAAACTGTACATAAACAACTTGAAGATGCTATGTTTATTAAGTAATAAAACAAGGCGAAAAAACTCACTGTGTCTTCTAGAGAGCTGAAAGCCTCGCGGGTGAACTTCATAATGGGGATGGCAACAACGACACCAGTTGAAGGCCACTAGGCCAGTAATCCGATGATGCTCTTATCATGAAGCTGAAGAGTAGAAGTGACGGAAGCGGATTTGGGAGAAGGGAAGTTCTCATGCGATTTTTGATTTGGGAGGCTTTGCTATGTGCGCAATTTCTGATTTGGGAATCCTTATCCGTCTTTTTAAAAAAAAAAAAAATCTCTCAAAACGAATTTGTTTTGGAGAATCTGTACCAACCAAAATTAAAGAATAAAGGAGGGTATATTTAATAAAGATTTTTAAATATTTTTTCAAGTGATAGACTTTTGTAGAGTTTATAAATTTTAATGACTTTTAAAATTATTTTTAAAGATTACATAAAATAAGTGACATACTTTTATAGATTTTTTATCAAGACTTTGATAAACTTTTATATACTTCTAATATATATTATAGCATATATTAATTTTTAAAAAGTCAACAAATGTGACGCTCCCAAAATAGGTCCACACAACTCATTCTAAGTCGTTAGAAAAACACACTACAAATACCAATTTTTTTATTTAGAACTATTAAACTGTCGTGTAAAATACGACAACTCACGTATTGTGATTGTTCAATACACTACAAGGAAAAACCTTATTTCCGACGGAACTTTCCCTCGAAAATAAGCTTATTCCGTCGAACATAGTTTATTTCCGACGGACTATTCTGTCAGAAATTCGGTCGTATATATACGCGTCGAAGATACCATCCATCATAAATTTCGTTGCACTTATCTAATCTACGACGGATTACTCCGACAGAATTTCGTTGAACATAAGCTATTTACGACTGAATAAGTATGACGAAAACTTCTGTCGACTATAATATTCCTTTCATTTCGACAGAATCTTCCCTAAGAAATAGCATATTTCCGACTGAAAATTAAAATATACCGGCATTTATTAAAATTTGTTTTATTATTAAATCCGACGGAATTTCTGTTGAAAATACCTTATTCCGTCGGAATTAACTTTTTTTTTTAAATGCAGATTTTAAAAGTGTAGTTTCTGGGTGTTTAAACCCATTTATGTACCTGTAACCTGTTTTATCCCAATACACAACAATATATACCTATATCTCACATTCAAATATTCAACGTAGCGCTAAAAACGATAGCAACACATCAAGCAAAACATAATCTACTAACAAATTATCATTAACATTACTGAGCTAACAATTACAAATATAAGCTAATGTTCCATAAATGATAAACAATATAATTTTCAATACTTATACATATGCAATTAGATACTATAATATATACAAATGTTCCACAATAACATGAATACAAATGAACTATAAACTAGTAAAAGTATCATTATCGGGTGGAGGTGAACGACGCTGCTCTCGTATATGAAAATCAGTGTCGTCTGCCTGCTCGTCATCGTCAGTCCGCTCGCCATCGCCACCCTGTTGATAGAATCAAAAATAAAAATCATTAGTCCGTATATATGTGAGAATTAACAAGCTAGCCTTAATTGAAAAAAATATAAACAATAAGAATACCTGAGTAGGCGAGGGCGGACGAAAAGCCTCCTCCAAGAGGGTAATCACCATCCAGAGCATCTCACCGCTGAAAGCGTCGAACTGCTCTCATGGTAATCTCGTACTCTCTACGGTGGCCCCTGCTATAATATCTTGAGCAATCTGGTGAAGACGAGAACTGCTAGGCAACTGCTGACGCCGAAAGATCGGATCGGTACGGAATCTATTCGACATGGCCCCTATTAACCTCTGGAAGATTTCGTCATCCAAGCCGGCGCTCGTATGAGATGGTCCGACATGTGCTCTCGGACGATGACGCTGGCTGGAGCCTATAAAAAGATACAAATTCGATTATTAATAATAATTTATATAATGTGATAAATTCGGATAATTTCATGAAACATAAAAAATATTACCTCCAGGAAGTGTATATGCGGGTATCCTCGGCAAACCCAACACTTGATATCTGCCGGTACTGCTAGTAGGGGGATCCTGAGATGCGACCCATAGTCTCAGCTCCTCATCCTGATCTAATACAATATCGGTGTAGACACTCAATTTTTTTTGCATACATGTTACTAACATTGCAGGAAGTGCAAAATCATTTTTCAGAGATAACCCTGGAAGACAGCTCAGCTCAATCCCGTAAATGCCACCGGAAGCTCAGTTCAACCCCGAAAAACACACCGAAAGTATCATTCCCAACCTCGGAGATAACCCCGAGGAAAGCAGTTTAAATACCAGAAATTCCACCGGAGAAAGCCGATCCATCTCGGAGATAACCCTGAGATATTCAGTCTCATTCCCAAAAATAACACTGGAAAAGACAATGTCAACCTCGGATATAACCCCGAGGAGTGCATTTGAAGTTCCGGAGATAACCCCGAAAATGCTTGTTTTAAATTCATGCAGTCATCTTCAACCTCGGAGACAACACCGAGGCACTCAGATACAGTCCCGGAGATAAACCCTGAACGGACAAGCACACCTCAGAGATAACCATGAGGACATACAACACTTGTAGCAACCCAATCTCAGAGATAACCTTGAGCAACGTCTGCTTTATCAGCCCAAATCGGAGATAACCCTGGTGAAGGGCAAAATCGACATTTTGCCACCTCAACCCCCATATGGCGCCGTCTCAACAAACATCTCAACATACAACATACACAATAATGTTCCACAAGAACCAAGGAGTTGTAATCCCGAGTGACTACTACGCAAGGCAGAACACCGGATAGAATTTGAAGCTCGAAGAGATAGGACATGGTTCCATCTTCTTGACTTCGTAAAACCTCTAATCCCATGTTATTGCGTAGCTCTCAACAACAACATGCTGAAATAGGTCTTATACACCTCAATCGAATGCTCAGATTGACATTTCGAAAGCTCGAGTGGACATCACGTTGCACGCGTGCACGTACTTTGAGACGGCAGGACCCGTGAAACCCGGGGCACCTCGAAGCGTACCAGTGAATGCATCATGCCGCCAGCGGTAGTGCACTACGGCTCCCCTCTATAAATAGAGGGCTTGGGGTGGCCATATTTCAAGAGAAAAAGGCGAGGAAGCCCTGTCCAATTTGCTTTGTAAACACCCTAATTGAGTGTTTTCTCATTTTAAACATGTGTGAGCTCACATATAGCTACTTTTTTTATCAGTGGGAACCAAGTGTTCATCCATTTAAAGCTATAGAAGTCTTCTTTGGTGGTCCACTGTAAGCCTTCTTACACACTTTAAAGCCTTTCTCTTCATCTTTGCACATACTTTTCTTCACGTTGAGAGTCTTGTTGTGTGTGTAGGCCCGAACTTTGGTCCGTGGTTTTCATTTATGTATATATATATACTTATATATATGAACTGTTGTCTAACTTTGTTCAATGAGCTTGGATTTTACATCCGGTGCGTTTACCACTTATATATATATATATATATATATATATATATATATATATATATATATATATATATATATATACCTCGCTGAGTTTACTTAAATGGCGGTTGATCGCCTCTTTACATCTTTATTTACATTTCGATCCCCCATGGAGGTGTTTAAGTGGTGGTTGATCGTGTTTTTACTACTTTATTTACATTTCGATCCCCATGGAGGTGCTTCGTGGTGGTTGATCATGTATATATATATATATATTTATGGCTTTTATATATTTACATTTCGATCCCCATGGAGGTGCTTCGTGGTGGTTAATCATGTCAATATATATATACTTACAACTTTTTATATATATATATATATATATATATATATATATATATATATATATATATATATACTCGCCATCGCTTTCATATAAACTCATGCATCATGTGAGCCTAGGAATCATGTGATCACAGATTGATCTCATGAATCTAGATTCTGGTTCCGTGATGGACATTTCAGCTATAAGCAGCTTGTAAATTATTCATGGTGTTTGAATTTCCTTAGATGGCTTTCATGCCCATGAGGAGTTCGGCACTGCTTTGTATATTATTTTTCTCGAAGATGCTTCGCATCTCAAAAAATAAAAGCAATCAAGCCGAACACTTAATAAAATGAAAGTATCAAAGGCCTCAATTACTATTGAGCACAGGGTTTGAAAAACCTCTTTTAAAAAACATCACTGCTATATCCTGCTTAAAATTGAATTTTTACACAAATTTAAACCCTTTGTATATAGGTGCAAACGAGGCCTCGCACTACTTCCAAATAACAACACATTGACCCACACATACACACACATTCACATAACAGTTTCTTGAAAAGTGGCGGTCACCGTGGTAACATGGATGTTGGGGGGTGCCTAACACCTTCCCTCCGCATAATCATGCCCCCGAACCCTAATGAATCTTGGTTTCATAGACCCGTTTAATAGTGTCACATCACTGGGTCAATGTCCAAACCTTTTCTCGGTTGAGTTGGTGCAACTAGTTAAAAACACCAACTGGCGACTCTTACAGTCAAATCGTCGACATATACATGTCGCACCTTTTCACAACTTATTTTTTCAAACAAATCTCACCTAACATGAGAACACCAAAGAACAAGAACATAAAAGGGACAAATAAAAATCCCGATGTCGACAGGTGGCGACTTTGTTGGGGACTCCAATAAGAGGGCTTAAGCCGCTACTACAATCTTTTCAAAACTGTTATATACTTTTGTGTAGATGTTGCATTTATATTTTTGATGAATGTGTACGAATGCATTTATTTACTGAACTTAATGCTTTATTGCAATTAATGCTTTACACTATAACTGCTTGTGATATTAGTGCTTCACATATGTCATCATTTTCATAAACGATGAGACACATTGTATGTGAATGTATGTTGTGTGGTTCCTCCACCAGGAGGCTGTCCTATCGGTGTTTGATTACTGGACTCGTAGAAAGACTAATTCCAACGAGGCTCAGGAAAGGCACCACCCAGATTCGCTCCAGTTGAAAGACCAGATTAACTTCCCGTCGAGTAGATTGCGATGATCTGGGAACCTTCATGCCAAAAAGTCGCGAGAGTAAACCTAAGATAGGTCAGCCTCTGATAAACCAAACGCGGAGGAAAGTCTCTTCATACTCCCCATTTTTAATTACTTGTAAAAACATTTACTTGTAATAACATATCAATCTCCATGTAATGGGAAATATGAAGATATATGTGCACATGCATATTTAAATAAGTAACATGCTATCCTGTATTGCAAACAGCTAACATCCATTTTGTAGGATAATATTCCTAAAACGGATACATCACATAGCATGTAACTTTTTATACATTCCCTAAGATTAAACTATGCAAGTCTTTTGTAGGGAAACAATTGGGCCTGTTACCCGCTCAAATTCAAAAAGGCTACGAGCCTACAACAAATTATGTCTTCATCTGACCAGTCTAATCTTAATCCTATTTCTCGTGAAGAATTTGACGGGTTAAACAAAAAAATTACAGAGTTGGCTGTTCTGCTTAAAGAATTACATCAGTCTACTCAGGGTTCCAAAATACCCGTACATACAGAATCCTCTACACAGGGAGGGACCAAAGATTTGGATAAAATAATTTCGGAACTTTAGTTAGATACAACCAACAAAAACCCTGAAAACACCCATCTCAAAGAAGATCCAAACACCGGTGATATCAGGAAGAAAGTCCTTCAAATAGAAGAAACCATCCGTTCTATCAAAGGAATTGGAGCACACGGGAGTGTTTCCTATGCTGACCTTTGTATATTCCCTGGTGTTCATTATCCAGAGAAGTTTAAAACTCCTGACTTTGAAGAATATGATGGGTTAGGAGATCCTTACACACATTTGAAGGTATTCATTAGAGAACTTGGATCTTATGCAGAGGACGAGAAGCTCAGAATGCAGCTGTTCCAGAAGAGTCTGACTGGAGAAGCCTGGTCGTGGTATACCTGATTAGACAACTCAAAGATCCATAGCTGGGAGGAACTAGCTCATGCTTTCCTCACTCGATCTGACTTCCAGGTCTCGAGATGGCTCTGGCCAGGTACAGGATTACCAAGGTCAAGCTTGATCCAATGAGTCTTTCAGAGAGTATGCTCAAAGGTGGAGGCGCCTTGCTGCTCAAGTTATTCTTTCCATGACGGGATCAGAAATGGTCATGACCTTTATAGACATACAAGAAGCTCCTTTCTATGAAAGAGTCTTAGTTGGCATTGGAAAGCCATTTTCTGAAATGATCAAACACGGAGAGATGGATGAGATGGGATTGAAGTCAAGAAAAATTCAAGACCTAGCTGCTCTTAAAGCAGTTGCTGAGCACATCCAGTTTGAAACTTATGGAAACCACTTCCGGAGGGTCCATATAAAGAAAGAGGAAGATGTTTCCTTGATACTACAAGGTCAAAAAGGTAATCAAAATATGCCTATCCAAAGGAGAAACTACTCCCCTTTGCAAGCATAGTCTTCAAACCCTCTATTGCCTAAGAGTGGAGAAGTTAGACGCCCTCGAGTGCTCACACCCTTAGGGGACTCGCTCGAGAATATCCTTACTCTTCTGACTACTCAGAAGAAAATTACACATCTTCTTCCACCAGCCAACCCGAATGGGAAGGGTTTCAATGCTACTCGGAAGTGTGCTTATCATGTCGGGGCACCGGGACATGATACTCAGGATTGTTGGGCCTTGAAACACAAGATCTAAGATTTAATAGACAATGGTGAGATTGTGGTCACCAAGCCCGATCAACCCCATGTGCAAGATAACCCTCTTCCTCAACACAAAGAAGAAGAGGTCAACATGATTAATTGAAGCAATAGACAAAGTTCTAATTTTAATGGTGAATCTTCCCATACCAGCAAGGACGGTGCTGACAAGTGGGATTATGCATAGTTCCAGTTTATGATGGAACAAAAGATGAAAGCTCTCTGCAAGCAGGTCGAGCAATTGGCAAAACTGGTGATTCATCAACATCAAATCACACGCCAATTAGTTAGCCAGGAGCATGCCAATCTCCTTCCTTTTGTTATGAATACTCCATCATCGCCTTCAAAAACTGAAACACTGGAGGATAAAGTTACAAAAAGAGCAAGTGCAAAAGCCCGTAGGGATTTTTCCAATAGAAGAGAATTTACATACCTGGGCCAAACTATGGTGGAGATATTTCAGATGTTAATCAATAAAGGAAGAATTACCTCCCTTCTACCTCCAATTAATCCCCGTTTGGGGCGGTTCAATTCTAATGGAGTATGTCAGTATCACTCCCATTCTCGCGGTCACAGCACAGAAGAATGCTGGGCACTCCGCCATCTCATTCAGAACTTAATTGACAGCGGTGTCTTGCAGATGGCAGATGATGACACTTTATTACTCGAGAGTGGGAAAACATATCCTACAAAGTGGAAAGACGGAGTGGTAGCAGTTATATCCGCTGAGGCTGATGATACTCCCAGACCACTCATCATTCAATCAATCTAACTCAAAGGTATTGACAATCCTTTGAAAGTGGCTGTACCAAAGCCAATTAACTTACCATTTCGACTATAGTATCCTGTTGTCAGCCTACAAAAAGTTCCATGGAATTATGGAGAGGCTGAAGGATCCACATCTCATACAACTACTGTAGTGGTGAAGGATAATCCACTGTATCTTCCCCCACGGGTGATCAAGCCCACCATCAAAGCAAAGGGGAAAATTCCCATGGAGAAGATTAAAGAGTTCCTTTGTATTATGGGCTATAATGAAGCCAAGGTGGTTTTACACTTAAGGGAAGCTCCACAGCAAATTTCCATACTAGACTTGGTTCTATCTTCTAAAGATCATAAGAAGCTATTGCTAAGGGTCTTGGAAGAAGCCCATTTGCCGAAATAAGTGGATGTGGAAAAATTCCAACATCTGGTCGATCACATTTTTAACAACAATGTGATATCCTTCACTGATGACGATATTCCTCCCGAAGGTACCGGTCATTGCAAGCCATTGCACATTGCGGTATTATCCCCCGGATACGTGCTAGTTGGAGTCTTGATAGATGGATGTTCATCTTTGAATATCTGTCCTTATGCCACTCTGGTGAAGATGAACATCAATCTCAAATGGATCCGAAGCAGCTATATGATTATTAAAGCTTTTGATGGATCCCGACAAAATTCTGTCGAAGAGATTGAACTGCCAATTGAGATTGGTCCCCATACATTCTACATATCTTTTCGCGTGCTCTAGATAGATTTAGGATACAACCTGCTATGAGGAAGATCGTGGATTCATATAGCTGGAGCCGTCCCCTCCACTCTTCATTAGCAACTTAAGTACATCATTAATGACAGCCTAGTCACTGTTAATGCTTAGCCAGAATGTCCTGAACAAGATGGCAAACCACTAATCAGCTTCAATTTAGAAGTTGAGCCGATCAGCTTTCATACTTTGGAAGTGAGCAACACTCACTACCGTCCCTTTGGGACACCATCTTTCATACCCAAGATTTTTGCCGAAGTAATGTTGGCTACTCAAGAAATGATGTCATTGGGTCATCAACCTGGACAAGGGTTAGGTAAAGATTATCAGGGCATTAAGCGCCCAACTCAAGTGCCCAGTCAAACCGGGACAGCCGGGCTAGGCTATTCTGCCAATCCCAGTCATAGGAATCCTCATAAACACAAACAAATTCCTTTAGCTTCAGCCACACGGCGATTGTCTCCACCTACAAATCCTGAGCCTATACAGTCTCCGGTAAAGGTGCCAGCCCATGTAATGGCTATTTTATTTCCCAAGCCGATACCGGTCAAAGGAAAAGAGGTCTTGGTTCTTGATCCCAGAGTGGAAGAAGAGGAACAGAGACGTAAATAAGACATTGCCAGAATGATGTCCAACATACGCATCATTGTCTATGATGAACATACAAATAGATACACCCCAGACGATGATTGCCCAGATATCATGGTTAGGGGTGCTCAAAAAATTCAATTTTTTTGGTTTTTTACCGAACCTAAAAAACCGGTACCCATGGTATTGGTTTTTTTGGTCTTGGTTTTTAGTTTTTATACTTTTGATGCAGTAGCGATAATGAAAATTTTGAATTCGATAAATACTGAAAAACCGAAAAAAATTGAAAAGTTGAAAAATTCAGTACATCTTTTCATTTCCCTCGCCGAAGCCAAAGTTTTTTTTGGTTACCTAGCCCTGTTACGATCAAATGCAAGATCCATAAGTAGAAATCGAAGGACACCAAGAACAAACATGAACCCAGATGAGAGGCCTTCAATAATATACTGGCGGAGGGTAGAGAGAAAGATGGGAACTTCAGCCGGAGACGCGGTGGGCGGAGGAAGCTGTGTGGGAGGATTTGGAGTACGTGAAGTATCAGATCCATGGAGGATTTGGGTTGGTAGGTTAGAGTTTCTGATTTGGGGAATTCCGGAGGACTATGTTTCAATGGGAGTGATCAATTTCTCATATTAGTGGTTTTAGCTTATTTTATTATTCTAATTATTATTAACCTGCACTATAGACAATAATGGTGGTATTAATAATTGTAGTGTCAAATTTAAGGGTATAGGTGTGACACCCCCAAATCGGGTACTTCCATTTCCACAAGATTTGGTGTTCACTGTACAAACATCATCTATCTATCTACCCATAAATAAATGCAAACCATGCAATAAAATAAATAATAAAATCTCTCCCTTATAAGGGTTACATCAATGAATAATAATAAATCCTGTTACTCTCAACCTTAAAACATCTGTCTGGAAAACATAAACAATATGTCTTAAGAAACATCAACTCTAAATGTCATTATACAACCAGACGCCCCAAAATAGGTATACATCACCTATTCCGAAGTCACAATACATGGTACGTAAACAACTACAACTTTATTATTACAACAAGAAATCTGTGAGTTTGAATACAAATATTATCTTCTGCATAATATCTATACTCAAATAAATCCTCATCACATTTATCGATACATTATTTTACAAAAATGGTGAGGACTACTAAACAATCCTTTCTAAAACCTTCATTCCATACCCCCCTACTGCATCGCTATATTCTCGCCTCCCGAGAAAAAAAATGGAACAAAAGGAAAAGGGTGAGCTCAACTAGCTCAAGAAGAATATTACGACTAAGATAATATACAACAAATTATCGTTAGTCTTCAACAGGAAAAATATAATAGAATACAATAGACAACAAATTTTAAATCAATATTCGCAATGAAATAATAATTCATTAGAAGAGTTAAGTAGAGAATGCAAACTACTATCTTCTATGTATGAATTTAAAAGTTCATCGCTCATCTTTTATCCCCGTAACATCAATCAATATACATCCGAATCAAATATTCATCTTTGCACTACAGCCAAAGATATTCATCACCGGGTCATGTTCATTTAAACACTGCTCATCTTTGCACTACAGCCAAAGATATTCTTCGAAATCATTCATCTTTGCACTACTACAGCAAAGATATTCTTAAGAAATCATTCATCTTTGCACTACAAAAGCCAAAGATATTCCATAATATCATCATTTAAGACCGAGGATGATGAAAAATATTTTTTTTTTTTTTTAAAAACGAATCCAAAGGAAACAAAATGACAAGGATTAAGGATTAAGGATTCGTATTTGGTTTTATCCATGCCCAAAAATACCTCAAAAATAATCATAGTGGTGTAAAATTCAAGAATGATCAAAACATGGATACAATCGTAGCTAGTATCCGTATTAGATATTTTGACAAAAAGAAGAAATTTTATTTTTCTATGAATAAGGCCAGATACGTGAATAAAGTCAGATACGTGAATAAAGGCCGATACGTGAATAGTAACTCTACACCAAAAGATAGAAATTCCACAAAAACATCTTCACGCTTCATTAATAGACTCGTGAATAAGAATCGTGAATAAGAATCCGCTTAATAAGAATCGTGAATAAGAACTCATGAATAAGAACCCATGAATAGTAACCCCGATATGAAAAAGTTCCAAATTTGATAAAACTTCAGATCAATATTTCAAAGATAATGATATCAAGAAATAATATCATTACGAAAAAAATAATATCCCTTACCTCAAAAGATTAAGATTTATTTCGAATAACGTATAACGTCAATGAACTTGAACTCAATCATATCAATACTCAAAGTATACTCAAAATACTCACAAGAATACGCCAAAATATCGAGAGAGAAATAGAGAAAAAACTTCAGCTTCGTGTGATTTTCAATTCTAACCCAAGACCCTATTTATAGAAAACGCTAGAATAACCAAAAGTTGTAGTAAAATTTAATATAATATTAATATAATTATACAAATTTTCCTTAGCCCACCTTTTTTGTCAAAACACCAGCCACACATGTTAATGATGTCCAAAAAAACAAAAAAAAAAACGTTTTTCTTAACAAAAATAATTTAAACTCCCAAAATCAATTATTTTGAGCTTTCTAACTTCAATAATTCATAATAAATAGCCCTTTCATCAGAAAATTCGAATCTCATGAGTTTTTATAGGAAATTCAATTTCTACAACTTTGCAGAAGAAAGTTTTTCCAAATTCCAAATAGAAATTGACCAAATCCACAAACGGGTGATTTTACAAGCTATAATCAAATTTCTACCAATAATTGTGGTCCACCAACACACAAAAACATGTTTTAAAACATTTAATGCCACAAAAATACTCTTCCTCCTCATATACTCATATATCCCACATTCATTGTAAAATATCACCGCTAATATATTATTAAAATAATATATTTAAATGAATTATTTTATCGTAAAAGATAAAATATTAATTTTCAACAATTGTCATTTTAAAAATTTTCTCCATCTATATCCACATAAAATCAATATTTTCCTCATCATATAAATCAATAATTAATTATTCACAAATAATATTACGTAATCACAATATCGACAACCGTGCAGCCTCCTGTGAGCAGGGCTTCCAATAAGAATTTCTTCATCCTGCCGCAATTAATTAGACGACCAAACCTCTCCTGTATGTAACTTTCTAGACATCGCCAATAATGTTATCTAATAATATTATTCGATAATATGAATTATTGCTTCGATAATGAAAAATACTATGTAAATGACAATTATCAAACAACAAAAAGAATATAAAATATCAACGCAAAGAATTATTAACTCAATAAAATAAAATCGAATAAAGAATTATCGTAACCATTATCGAGTAGTGCCTTTCACGTAAGAATCAATAATTGGTGCAATACCGCAGCTACCGCTCAACAACGCCAGACAGTGTGTTTTAACCAACCGGTATTCCAACAAAGATAATCAGAATAACTACGCCAAGTATTTAAAAACAACTTATATTTGTCGCTTTCTTCATCCAATCGCTTTCACATGGGCTCCACACACATTCACTACCATCAGCATTTAATATTCCCCCACAAAGATTTAATATTCCACGACCAAACGAATATTCCCCAACAATGAATGAATATTTTATAACCACTTGCTTATTTTGAAATATTTATGATTTAACCCTTAACTATCCACATTAATCAAATCAACCCTTACTATTTCAAAATAATAAATAAAGGAAATTCCTTTTATTTAAAAAATTTTCGGTCTTACAACCTCCCTCCTTATGAAATTTCGCCCTCGAAATCGACGACGCACTGTGTTTTTCAAAAGGTGAGGATACCTCGCTTTCATTTCCGCTTCCAACTCCCGTGTCATTTCCTCTATAGCATGATTCCTCCACAAAACTTTAACTTGTGGTATGACCTTTCATGCAGTAGGACATGCTCCTTCCTATCCAAGATCTTGACGACAGTACCTCCTCATACGCTAAGTCTTCTATATCTCGTCCTGCTTCTAACTCAATAACGTGGTTCGGGTCTTTCACATATTTAGTACATGATATGTGAAACACATTATGAACACGAGACATACTTCGAGGTAACGCAAGTCTATAGGCTACATTTCCTACTCTGGCCAAGAAGAATTTGAAATGGACCAATAAATCGTGGATCGAGCTTTCTCTCTCTCCCAAATCTTGTAAATCCCTTCCACGGAGCAACTCGCAACAATACACGATCCCCTACATTAAATTCCACGCCCTTTCGATGAAGATCCGCATAACTCTTTTGTCGATCTTGTGCCGCTTTGTATACGCTGCTCAATCATTTGATCTTTTCTTTAGTCATATATGCATTTCACTCTAGTCCCAACAATGTTGCTTCACCCACCTCATCCCAACATATCGAGAACGACATTTTCGCCCATATAATGCTTCTTCAATGGAGCCACACCTATACTTGCTCGATAACTGCTGTCAGAGGAGAATTCCACCAATGGTAAATACTTATCCCAACTACCTTTGAAGTCTCAGGACACAGAGTCTTAATAGATCTTCAAGAGTTTGAATAGTCCTCTCTCGATCATCCGTCTGCTTGGGGATGGTATGCCAACTAAATCGCAAACTGCGCTCTATAGCTTTTTGCAAGCTAACCCAAAATCTCAAGTGAATCTTGGGTCACGATCCAAAACTATGGATACAGTGCATGCCATGCAACCTCACAATCTCATTCACGCATATACTAAAGAAGACGCTCAAGGAATAAGTCTCCGACGGCAAGAAATGAGCGTATTTGGTTAATCTATCAACAATAACCCAAATAAGATTGATGCCTTGAGAAACCGTAGAAGACCCGTAACGAATCCATAGTAATGTGTTCCCACTTCCATTCCTAATCTCAAGTGGTTGCAAATCGGACCCTTAGGTACAAGATGCTCCGCCTTTACACGCTGGGTAAGTTAAACACATCGAGATAAACTTTGCAATCTCTCTCTCATATTGTTCCACCAAAATGTATGTCAAGATCACGATACATTTTAGTACTTCCAGATGGATCGCAAAATGGCGATTGTGTGCTCTCCATCATAATCTTGTACTTCAAATCGTAGTCGTTAGAACACAAAGTCTAGAGTGGACTCAAGTATTCCTTCTTCATCAATTCTCGCCCCTAATAGCTCCTTCTTGATTTCTTCTTCATACGATCGCCCGGCCTGCGGGCTCGAGCAACCTTAACTTTTTTTTTCTATTAAAGTCGGCTCTACGCGATACTTGACATCATCGCACTCGCTCCCGATACGATCTTCTACTCAATGCGCCACCACCACGCTCGCTTTTACTGTGATGGTATCAATAGTGTGGTCGTAGTCTTCAATAGTTCGAGCCAACGTCACGCCGCCAAGATGTCGAGTTCTTTTTTGAGTGAAGAAATATTTAAGGCTTTTATGGTCCTAATATATCTCCACTTTCTCCCCATATAGATAAGGCTCTCCATATCTTTAACAACGAAACGATCACCGCTAACTCTAGATCACGAGTAGTAGATAATTCCTCTCATACTCTTTTTAAGTTGTCATGAGGCATAAAGCTATGACTTTCCCACGCTGCATGAGAACACATCCTAACCCTTTGCCTCAAGCATCATCAGAGATAACAAATCCATCCGAACCAGATGGTATTGTTGTAACAAAATAAATAAGTCTCCTCTAAGCTCTTGGAAACTTTTCTCGCATTCTTCACTCCAAACGAATTTTGTATCCTTCCGAAGTTAGTCGAAGTTAATGAAGTAGCGATTCGAGAAAACCCTTCCACGAATCTCCGATAATAACCAAATAAGCCCAAAAACTACGTATTTCACCACCGACTTTTGCTGTTCTTCCCAACTTCAGATTGCTTCAATCTTCACCGATCAACAGATACTCCATGTTTCGACACCACGCGCGCCCAAGGAATGCTACTTCCTCGCCGTAACTCACATTTCTTCAATTTGGCATATAGTTGGTTTTCACGGGTTTTTTGAGTACCAAATTTCAAATGGTGCTCATGATCTTCACTATTTTTTTTGAATATACGAGATGTCATCAATAAAGACAACAACGAATCGATCCAAATATTCCTCAATACTTTGCTCATCATATCCATGAAAGTCAGCAGAGCATTAGTTAGTCCGAAAGACACGACTAAGAATTCATAATGCCCATACCGAAGTTCTCAAGGCGCCTTTGAATATCCTCGCTTTTAATCTTCAAATTGATGATATCCGTAATCTAAGATCGATTTTTGAAAAGAATTGCGCCCTCTCAGAATCGGGTCAAACAAGTCATCAATACGAGGTAGAGGATACCTATTCTCGATGGTGACATGGTTCAATTCCCGATAGTCAATACAAAGTCGCATACTCCCGCCTTTTCTTCTTTACGAATAAAACAGAGCACCCCAAGGAGATGTACTAGATTTAATGAAACCGATGTCCAACAATTCCTCAGAGTGACCTTTAACTCCCAAGTTCAATAGAGCCATTCGATATGGGTTTTAGAAATGGGCTTTGTACCAGTTCAAGATCAATAAAGAATTCAACTTCACGCTCGGGGTAGACCGGAAGTTCTTCTGAAATACGCCGTGAAAGTCAATAACAACAGAATATTATTCAAATTTGACGTGTCTTTATTCAAATCCATAACATGGGCTAAGAAAGCTTGACATCCGCTTTTTAATAAACGAATAGCTTTATGATTAGATATGACAAAGGATCGATTTTAATGGTTTAGTTGTTGAATTGCATAAACAAAGTCAAGTTAGAATATGAAAACTAACAACCTTACGAAAACAATCAATTTTGGTACGATGAGTAGTAGCTAACCAATCAATCCCTAAAATCACATCAAAAGCAAGTATCTTTAAAGAGATAAGGTCAATGTGTAAGGTAATGGTGCCAACTCAATCAAACAAGATTTATAAACAAAGGATGTGATGAAAGTTTCTCCTAACTGAGTTTCCACAGATAGTCAAAGTCTAATTTCTCCTGAGTCAAGTTTAAACGCTGAGCACACGCAGGAGAGATAAATGAATGGGTAGCACCCCAGATTGGTAAGGTATAAACTTCGCAAGAATTTATAAATAGCTTACCCGTGATCACCTCGCTTGTTTCCTCGATTATGACCAAATACAACAAACGCCTTCCCTAATCGCTGACTTTCGATTTTTCTCGGGATGTTTTTCGAGTCACCGTCCCTCACGAACTAGGTTTCGCCATCGCATAATCTCGAGCGATATGTCCTTCCTTTCCACAATTATAGATACCTTGAATCTGTCAGGCGCTTGACCGATATGTCCTCTTTTCCGTGATTTCAGAAGATACGACCGGTGGTCGCTTCTCCTCCCTTAGAACCAGCTTGTCACGCAAGACCGCTGCCTTCATACGGTCGCCAAGAAATCTCCTTTTAAAATCTCCCCGACTCGCTTTTTCTATTTTCACGGCTATGATTACCACCAGAGTGGTTACCATTTCGTCCGTTCTGCTTTTCTCCGCAGTTATCATTATTCTGCTGATCGCTATCTCTCGATACGATCCTCGTCAGGGTCCTCAACGACCGTATCAAGTATCTCGCCTAATAATCGAGCCCTCGCTTACAACATCCTCAATAAAGAGAAAATTTACGAGAAATGAGATACCGACGACGCCGTTTTCAAACCTCTAAGAAACATCCGCCATACACGCTCTCATTCTCCACCAAATGAGGTGCAAACCGATAACTCGCAAACTTTGCCTCGCATCGAGACACCGCCATGTTGTTTTGTTCCAATCATGAACTCCACTTCCTTCATACGACGTAACACTTTCGTGAAAGTATTTGTCATTAAATAGCTTCAAACGCCTCCCAAGACATACGCCGAAAAAGTACCGATGGGTGCGCGCTTCACGCATCTCCCACCAAAGTCCGCCACGCCACTAACATAAAGGTGGCGAATGGAACCTTCGTTTCTCCGCATCCCAAGACATCGAATATCTTGGTAATTTGTTTGACCCATGCTTCCGCCATGATCGGATCCGCTTTCCTTTAAATTCGTGGTCCCAACTTTTAAATCGCTTTGTCGTGATAACCCGTGAATTGCTATCATTTCTCCTCAGATTTTGAACACGAAGTTTCTCGTCTCGATTTTGTATGAATCGCAAAAAACTTCTAAACATCCCCTCGCTCATCATCTCGCTTCAATGGTGTTGTTCACAGAGGTACATCACCACCACAGACGCTCTCCTCCTCGCTGTAAAGACAGCATCTCCACTACCTCATTTACTCCATCATAATATTCTCACGACATTCTCAAATACCGCCATAAAACAAGGGGTTAATTAAGGAAATCAATATATCACATAATATCCCTATATACCGACTTAACTAACAAATAAGCTTAGTAGACACACTAGCAAGGATTTACTCTGCCTCCCTCCTAGTTCTATTCCCCGATCTCCGCCAGAGATCATATCCCTAAGCTCGATACTAACCGCGACGCCCCCAAAATAGTATACATCACCTATTCCGAAATCACAATACACGGTACGTAAACAACTACAACTTTATTATTACAACAAGAAACTGTGAGTTTGAATACAAATATTATCTTCTGCATAATATCTATACTCAAATAAATCCTCATCACATTTATCGATACATTATTTTACAAAATGGTGAGGACTACTAAACAATCCTTTCTAAAACCTTCATTCCATACCCCACTGCATCGCTTATATTCTCGCCTCCCCGAGAAAAAAAATGGAACAAAAGGAAAAGGTGAGCTCAACTAGCTCAAGAAGAATATTACGACTAAGATAATATACAACAAATTATCGTTAGTCTTCAACAGGAAAAATATAATAGTAATACAATAGACAACAAATTTTAAATCAATATTCGCAATGAAATAATAATTCATTAGAAGAGTTAAGAGAGAATGCAAACTACTATCTTCTATGTATGAATTTAAAAGTTCATCGCTCATCTTTTATCCCCGTAACATCAATCAATATACATCTCGAATCAAATATTCATCTTCGCACTACAGCCAAAGATATTCATCACCGGGTCATGTTCATTTAAACACTGCTCATCTTCAGCACTACAAAGCCAAGATATTCTTCAGAAATCATTCATCTTCGCACTACAGTGCCAAAGATATTCTTAAGAAATCATTCATCTTTGCACTACAGCCAAAGATATTCCATAATATCATCATTTAAGACCGAGGATGATGAAAAATATTTTTTTTTTTAAACGAATCCAAAGGAAACAAAATGACAAGGATTAAGGATTAAGGATTCGTATTTGGTTTTATCCATCCATCCAAAAATACCTCAAAAATAATCATAGTGGTGTAAAATTCAAGAATGATCAAAACACGGATACAATCGTAGCTAGATCCGTATTAGATATTTTTTGACAAAAAAAAAAAAAATTTATTTTTTATGAATAAATACCAGATACGTGAATAGTGTCAGATACGTGAATAAAGGCCGATACGTGAATAAAGAATCTCCGACACCAAAAGATAGAAATTCCACAAAAAACATCTTCACGCTTCATTTAATAAGACTCGTGAATAAGAATCTGAATAAGAATCATTAATAAGAATCTCGTGAATAAGAACTCATGAATAAGAACCCATGAATAGTAACCCCGATATGAAAAAAGTTCCAAATTTGATAAAAACTTCAGATCAATATTTCAAAGATAATGATATCAAGAAATAATATCATTACGAAAAAAAAATAATATCCCTTACCTCAAAAGAGAAAGATTTCTATTTTAATAACGAATAAATACAATGAAACTCAGACCGAGATATCAATACTCAAAGTATACTCAAAATACTCACAAGAATACGCCAAAATATCGAGAGAGAAATAGAGAGAAAACTTCAGCTTCTAAAGTGATTTTCAATTCTAACCCAAGACCCTATTTATAGAAAATGCTAGAATACCAAAAAGCGTAAAATTTAATATAATATTAATATAATTATACAAATTTTCCTTAGCCCACCTTTTGGTCAAAAAAACACCAGCCACACATGTTAATGATGTCCAAAAAAATACAAAAAAAACGTTTTTCTTAACAAAAATAATTTAAACTCCCAAAATCAATTATTTTGAGCTTCTAACTTCAATAATTCATAATAAATAGCCCTTTCATCAGAAAATTCGAATCTCATGAGTTTTTATAGGAAATTCAATTCTCTACAACTTTGCAGAAGAAAGTTTTTCCAAATTCCAAATAGAAATTGACCGAAATCCACAAACGGGTGATTTTACAAGCTATAATCAAATTTCTATTAATAATCAGGTCCACCAACACACAAAACATGTGTTAAACATTTAATGCCACAAAATACTCTTCCTCCTCATATACTCATATATCCCACATTCATTGTAAAATATCACCGCTAATATATTATTAAAATAATATATTTAAATGAATTATTTTATCGTAAAAAGATAAAATATTAATTTTCAACAATTGTCATTTTAAAAATTTTCCCATCTATATCCACATAAAATCAATATTTTCCTCATCATATAAATCAATAATTAATTATTCACAAATAATATTACGTAATCACAATATCGACAACCAGCAGCCCTCAGAAAGAGGGGGCTTTCCAATAAGAATTTCTTCTTATCATGCGCCGCAAATTAGATGACCAAACCTCTCCTGATGTAACTTTCTAGACATCGCCAATAATGTTATCTAATAATATTATTCAGATAATATGAATTATTGCTTCGATAATGAAAAATACTACGTAATGACAATTATCAAACAACAAAGAATATAAAATATCAACGCAAAGAATTATTAACTCAATAAAATATCGAATAAAGAATTATCAGAACTATTATCGAGTAAAGCCTTCACGTAAGAATCAATAATTGGTGCAATACCGCAGCTACCGCTCAACAACGCCAGACAGTGTGTTTTAACCACCGGTATTCCAACAAGATAATCTGTAATAACTACGCCAAGCTATTTAAAAACAACTTATATTTGTCGCTTTCTTCATCCAATCGCTTTCACATGGGCCCACACACGGTCACTACTGGTCAGCATTTAATATTCCCCGACAAAGATTTAATATTCCACGACCAAACGAATATTCCCCGACAACAATGAATATTTTATAACCACTTGCTTATTTTGAAATATTTATGATTTAACCCTTAACTATCCACATTAATCAAATCAACCCTTACTATTTCAAAATAATAAATAAAGGAAATTCTTTTTTATTTAAAAAATTTTGGTCTAAATCTTACATACCAATTACGTTTACAATACCAGTCAATAATAATGTACTAATATCATAAATTATTCTTTGTCTAATCTAGACTTCATGACTTTATTTAGTCAAATTATCATACTTGTTTTCACATAATATAATATTACACGAACAACAAGTTAATAACATAATCAACGATTCAAATAACATGTAATTGTCTTCTTGACATGGTAAAAACTCATTTTAATATCTCATTATATGTCTAACAAGTTTTTATGTTCAGTAGACTAGGTCACTAACTCATCTCTATACTTGAACATTAAAAATTTGCATTTTTGGACATTACGCTGGGTGGGCGGCAAGGCATCACTTTTATCTTCGATCTTGGTATTTGTGGTATGTAAGTGGCTTCTTGACATAGGCATTCATGCTTGACTGCGGGCATCAAGGCACTCTGACCACGATCGACACTTGCGCCATAGCATACGAAAAAGAATTAGGAGTTGGCCACATGCAAAAACTCTGCTCCAGTTTCTGCAATTCGCAAAAATTGCAAAACACGACTAAAAATTTCCAATCAACTTATTTTTACACGAATTTAGACATACCCACATGCTAGAATTCATAAATAATCAATACTTAACATCTATGGAGTGATTTTCACCCATTAAAACACATAATCACAGAATTAAAGCATGCAATTTATACTGTTCTTGATGTTTTTGAAGTATTGAACATAAATTCCTAAAATTCAACGCCATAGATTCGTTATACAACCAAATCCCACCATTCAAATTTCATTTTGTTCATTTTAACATGCATAATCATATAAATGTGTGAATTTTGCATAATAATTTATGTTTGACATATAAAAATCACGTATAAGGCCTTATGGCCATATCACGTACTCTGCAAATTTTTGAAATAGCAAGCCATCATTATACGTTGTAATATTATGAAATTAATGATATGGAAACACACAATATATATATAAAATATGCCATACAATTCGAATTATTACATATATTCTTATAACAACTGAATTTCCCAAATACAGAGACTCACAGAAAACTTAAGCCATATTCATGAAACTTAAAAGACGTAAAATATATACATTGGGTTGAAGAGATTACCCAAATGTAGATTAATTTACTAGGTAGTAAATTCCTCCTCCACCAAAACTCTGAATTCTCAACTCTCTCTTGTATCTTTCTCTGAAACTCTCTCTGACACTATCTAGACTTAGGAAAACTAATGAAGAAAAAGGAAGCGTATATTAATACATAAGGTGAACTGATGCGCATGATGGAGATCAGTTACCTATCACGGTAAATGCTCTCAACCTCTCTTAGTGCCATGTTTGGCTAGCAAGAATGGAATTTAAAATCATTTAATTTAATAAAGCTTTATTATATAGTTTTAAATAATGTCACACTCCTTATAAAATAAATCAATATCCTATTTAATTTATTTTAAATAAAATATAATAATTCCCCATTAATTCACATAGTCACATAATTAAATTTCTCATTTAATAATAATATTAACTTATTAAATCTCTAATTAATAATTAAATTAATTAGAATAACATTAGGCTTATTAAATATTTCTTTTAATACAATAAGCTCACATAAATACATACATCGAATAATAAAATTTTCCACATCAATTTAATAAATTCAACACATGAATTAAATTAATCTACCATAATTTCATCAGATAATTAATTAATCTAATAATTAATTCATCGAAAAATATTTATTCAATCCAATAAATATTTAAAATTAATTTACAAAATCTCGGTTGTCACATCTTTCCCCTCTTAAAAGGATTCTGTCCTCAGAATCATAACTCAATAATTCATCTCGTTACATTCTCCCCCCTTACAAAGATTCTGTCCCCAGAATCGCTTATAACAATTTAAGTAAACAAATGTGGATAATTCTTTATTATATTCTCTTCGAGTTCCCACGTAGCTTCTTTAGCGTTGTGGTTCTTCCAAATTACCTTAACAGAAGGTATTACTTTATTTCTCAAAACTTGTTCTTTTCGGTCGACAATTTGAACAGGAATTTCTTCGTAAGACAAGTCTTTGTCAAAATGTAGGGGTTCATATTCAATCAGGTGCTTGTAATCGGGTTTGTAGGGTCGTAGGACTGAGACATGGAAAACATTGTGGATATTCTCTAAAGATGGAGGTAAGGCTACCTCATAAGAAACTTCTCCGACCCTTCTCAGAACTTCAAAGGGTCCGATGAATCTTGGGCTAAATTTTCCTTTCTTTTCGAACCTGATCTTTCCCTTCTAAGGGGAGACCTTTAAAAACACATAGCTATCTGGCTTGAATTCGACATTCTTGCGGTGTGGATCAGCGTATTTCTTCTGTCTATCTTGAGCTGCTGTCAATCTTGCTCGAATCACTTTGACTATCTCTGCTGTTTGTTGTACCAATTCTGGGCCTAGTAGTTGTCTTTCGCCAACTTCATCCCAATATAGTGGAGTTCTGCACTTTCTGCCATATAACGCTTCATAAGGTGGCATGCCAATAATTGCGTGGTAACTGTTGTTGTAACCAAACTCTACAAGCGGTAAATGATCATCCCAATTTCCTTTAAAATCCATTATACAAGCTCTTAACATATCTTCCAATGTCTAAATTGTTCTTTCACTCTGTCCCATCCGTCATCGAGGGTGATATGTCAGTGCTCATTCGCAATGTGTACCCATGCATTCCTCGTGAGACGTTTCCGGAAGTTCGACGTAAAACGCGGATCTCTATCAGAAACAATTGACACCTGAACTCCGTGCCTTGAAACAATCTCTTTCACATATAACCTTGCCAACTGATCTAGGTTGAATCTGATTTTGATCGGAAGGAAGTGTACGGATTTCGTCAATCCATTCAACAATAACCCATATCTTGCGTCAGTAGCCTTTACGAGTCGTCTTGAGGCCAACCACGAAATCCATCGTAATATGTTCCCATTTCCATTCTAGAATCTCTAAAGGTTGTACCAACCCACTTTGGCTTTGATGTTCTCGCTTTTCACTTCTCGACATGTCGCATTTGGCAACACATTCGCAACCTCTCGTTTTAAATTTGGCCACCGTAAGTGTTGTCAAGATCTTGGTACATCTTGGTGCTACCAGGTGAATCGAATATCTTGAGTTGTGAGCCTCGCTCAAAATTTCTTCCTTAATCTCTGGTACTGGCGGTACCCAAATTCTGCTCTCAAATCTTAGTAGTCCCTCACTGTCTATTTTGAATCTCGGTTCAGTCCCTTCAGATATCTTCTTCTTCATTTTCTCATATTCTTCGTCCTGAAGTTGAGCCTCCTTAACTTTATCCAGTAAAGTTGTACCAGCTTGCATCTGGAACAGCTTCTCGTCAATTTCGATAGGATACTTCACTTCCAATTCCAGCTTTTCCATTGCTAAAGTTAGCTCCTCCTGATCGGTCAACATCATCAATTTCTCCCAACCTTTTCTACTTAGGACGTCGGCCACCACATTTGCCTTACCCGGATGGTATAGAATCTCACAATCATAGTCCTTAATTAACTCCAACCACCTTCTTTGACGTATGTTCAAGTCTTTTTGTGTAAAAATATATTTCAGACTCTTATGGTCTGTATATATTTCACACTTCTCCCCATAGAGATAATGCCTCCAGATTTTCAAAACAAAAACCACTGCAGCTAACTCCAAGTCATGGGTTGGATACCCCTTCTCATAATCTTTTCGGTTGTCGTGGACGATACATGCAATGACTTCTGCCATTCTCATCATCAAGACACATCCAAGTCCTTTATGCGATGCATCACTATAAACCACAAAATTTCCTGTGTCATCCAGAAGACATAACACAGGTGCTGTACTCAACCTCTTCTTTAATTCCTAAAAACTTTCCTCACACTTCTCTGTCGAAACGAATTTCACCGATTTTCTAGTCAAATTTATCGGCGGAGTTACGATCTTGGAAAAATCCTGAATGAATCTTCTGTAATACCCTGCCAATCCAAGAAAACTTCTTACTTCTGACGGCGTCTTCGGCTGATCCTAGTTAATCACAGCTTCGACTTTGGAGGGATCCACCGAAATTCCGTCTCTATCAATCACATGTCCAAGAAATTGTACTCTTTCAATCCAGAATTCACATTTCGAAAACTTAGCATACAACTTCTCTCTTCTCAATGTCTCTAATGTCAACCTCAAATGCTCTTCGTGTTCTTCCTTGGTTTTTTAATATACCAAAATGTCATCTATGAATACCACTACGAATTTGTCTAAAAACGGCTTGAACATTCCATTCATTAAGCCCATAAATGCTGCAGGAGCATTCATTAGACCAAATGACATTACCAAAAATTCGTAGTGACTGTATCGTGTTCTAAACGCTGTCTTCGGTACATCCTCTGGTCTCACCTTCAGTTGATGATAACCACTTCTCAAATCTATCTTTGAAAAATATCTTGCTCCCTTTAACTGATAGAACAAGTCGTCGATTCACGGTAATGGATACCTATTCTTAATCGTGACCTTATTCAGTTCTCTGTAGTCTATGCAGAGTCGCATTGTTCCATCCTTCTTCTTCACAAATAAAACCGGTGCTCCCCACGGTGATACGCTTGGTTGAATATACTTCTTGTCCAGTAATTCTTATAGTTGGACCATCAATTCTTTCATCTCTACCAGTGTCATTTGGTACGGTGCCTTCGATATTGGAACCGTTCCTGGAGCCAAATCGATCACAAATTCAACTGCTCTGTCTGGAGGAAGTCCCGACAAATCGTCCGGAAATACGTCTGTGAAATCTCTCACTACCGGAATCTCATCTATTTTTGAATTCTCTTTACAACTATCGACTATGTAAGCTAAATATCCTACACAGCCTTGCCTTAACAATCTTCTAGCCTGCATCATCGTCAGACAACTCGCTTGTCTAGGCGACTTCTTACCATAAAACACACCTTTGATTTCATATAAGGTTAATACACTTCTTCCGGCGTACAATTATCGCCCATAATTGATAACCAATCCATACCCAAAATAACATCAAATTCTCCAAGTCGAATAGGGATAAGATCTAGGTTTATGATATTACCCTTAATATCTACTCTACAGTTCTTGTGCACATACTTAACAGGGATAATTTCTCTATTCGCAATTTCTATGTTCATGGGGTATTCTAACTCATCCTTAAACAATTCTAAGTTCTTAGCGAAGTCATCGGATATAAATGAGCAAGTAGCACCCGAATCAAATAACACATAAGCATTAACTTTTATTGATCGGAATGATACCGACACCACATCGCGAGATCAGACGCGTCTGCGTGACCGGTCGTGTTGAACGTTCTAGCTGTTGGTCTATTGGTTGCGGTTGGTCCTGCAATGGTTAGAGTGCTTCCACCAGTATTTCTTCTGTTTCCTCCTGAACTCGTCCCTCCCGATCCCTTCTTAGGACAATCTCTTGTAAGATGGTCCTTTGATCCACATGTGAAGTATGCACCCTTCTTTGGGTTCGGACAGTTTGGTGCTATGTGTCCTTCCTGACCACAATTGTAGCACACTCGCTTCCCCTTCAGACAAACTCCCAAATGCATTTTACCGCAGGTTGGGCAATCTTCTTCTTCTGCCCTCCCTGTTGACTCCCAACCGATAAATTATCAGACCACTTCCTCTTCTGACTGTGATTACCCCCAGTGCTACTCCCACCAGTCTTATTATTACCTTCCTTCTCACTCTTCTTCTTCTTCTTCTGCTCCTGATTATACTTTGTTACTGCATCACTTCCACCCTCGGCGAGTATGGCCTTCTCTAACACTCCAGCAAAAGTGTTCAATTGGAACATTGACACTTTGCTATACAACCAGTGCTTCAATCCCTGCTCAAATCGTCTTGCCTTCCTCTTGTCAGTGTGCACTTGGTATGTGGTGAACCTAGCCAACTCGTTAAACCTTGCTGCGTAATCAGCTACTGACATACTTCCCTGCTTCAATTCTAGAAACTGGACTTCCATCTGATTTTGTGAACTTGCCGGAAAGTACATCTCGAAGAACATTTCTTTGAATCTTTCCCAGGATACTACACCTTCACCTCCTCTCACTTTGTTTGCCTGCCACCAATAGCTGGCTTTGGACTTCAGCATAAACGTTGCATAAGCAGTTTTCTGGTCTTCCCTTACTCTAGCAACATTGAACACCTTCTCCATCTCCATCACCCACGTCTGAGCTTCAATTGGGTTTATGGAACCCTTAAACTCTGGCAGTCCCACCGCCTTGAAGTCCTTAAACGAAGTATTTGGTGGAGCTTGGGGTTGATTATTAAGTGCTCCAGTTAAAAGGTTTACCAATTGCTGAACGGAGTTAGCATTGGCGTCGTTGTTATTGTTTGTTGACCCTTCCTGAGCTTGCTGATGATTTTATCTTCTAGGTGGCATATTTCTGTTAAGAATATACGCTTATTAGATCTTTACTCAATCTCTAAAACATTTAAGACTTAACTAAACATTTAATCATAACTCACTTCACACATTACTTCAAGTAAACTTTGACATTTCATTTAATTCAAAAGTCTTTACATCATAAGATAGCATCACTGCTATTTACATCAACTATCCCGAGATAAAGAATCTACAGAATTTAAAACATCACAATATTCCTTTATTTATGAACATATCGGAATTTACATCATTAACTATCAAATAGTTTTTACATATTTAAACTAATACTATCACTGTCTGTTAAGACGTTGGATAGCCTTGCTACGTTCCTCCTCCATGATGCGGCACATCGTTCTGCGATCTAGCATATATGATGGTAGATCCTCAAACTGGATTGGATACTTCCTAACTCGATCTTGGACAGTATCCATTGCATTTTGTAGTGTAGAGTATGTCTCCTCAAGTTTAGCCTTCTTCGCACGGCGATCATCTTCTGCACGATCAGCACGGCGTGACTCTCGTACCCAGCCCTCCTCTGCTATGGCAAGCCTCTCTGAACTCTCCTTCAGATCCTTCTTTAACTTCTCTATTTCTGCAGACTTATCCTCGGTCTGACCCTTCTCGTGAACCAGATCCCACTCCACGTTTCCCAAACGTGTGTGAAGAGTCACAATCTCTTTATCCTTCTTTTAATATAATAATCACGACTAACTTTTGCTCGGTCGGTCGGATCCCGAACAAGATCCTACAACTCTACGTTACGATCATAGAGTGCATCATACATCTCTACATCAATGGAGTTCGGTGGGAACTCCTCTTCTTCCTCCTCCTCAGGATCCTCCTCTCGATCTCTCTCTCCTCATGCTCCCGACCAAAGAATAAAGGATCAACGGAGAGATGGCTCTCTCTCAGACAATTTGTTCCTCGACCACATGAATGTCTCTTGGCTCCTCCTCTATAGGTAATCGGGGTTCCTCCTCCCCACCGACTAGCTCCTCCAACATCCGACATCCCGACAACAAAATTTTAAGTTTTAGTTACTAATCCGTGCTAGCGAACACATAGATTAACACATAAGCACATAAAGTCTTTTATTATCTTCAATGAATTTAGATATTCATTTCTTAGAACTCGATAAGAGTTTACCACTACTATGTTCTCGATCTCCTACAAGGCTATTACCTAAGGTTGTTTCCCCCACCTAAGGTTCATAACCTTACAGCTTTGATACCAACCTGTGACACCCCCAAATCCGATACTTCCATTTCCACAAGATTTGGTGTTCACTGTACAAGCATCATCTATCTATCTACCCATAAATAAATGCAAACCATGCAATAAAAATAAATAATAAAATCTCTCCCCTTATAGGGTTACATCAACTGAATAATAATAAATCCTAGGTTACTCTAACCTTAAAACATCTGTGCGAAAAACATAAACAATAAGTCTTAAGAAACATCAACTCTAAATGTCATTATACAACCACATAACAAATAGTCTTCATTACTTGTTAATCTTGCCCTTGCCTTTCCTAGTGGAAGGTTCGTCTGCTCTTTCGTTCTTAACTGCAATGTTATTATTACGCAAGTGTGATCATAATTGCCCACAAGTATAACAATATAACAATGAATAATAACATGCGAGAGAAATAATAATAACTTCGGATATAAAAGCTCAACTTTTGAATTAAGAATGAATAACAAGAATCAAAAGAATTTTCTGAGGGTCATAAGACCTTGAACTATGTCCTAGGTTGTCAAGTGTTATTACTTGAAACCTTTAACAGTCATAAGACTATGGACTCTCCTTCTCGTACTTAGGGGGACCAGCCCTTAGTACCATACTGTGGACAATATCTTAACGTTAAAGCATAAATAATCCCCTATACAGGGTTGTTCATCTCAGTTTGACATTCGAGTTCGCACCAAAGGAAGTTTGGTTTGGATAATTCATCAAGGGTTCTGAAATTTAGAACGCTCATCGATTATGGACTAGTCGAATCAAATAAGGGTTCTCTAGTCTAACAAGGTTTAACAATAACTGATAATTTAACTTGGATAAAATCTCAAAGGTATACAATAGAATAATTATTGTATAACAACATCATGTTTGAAGGATTAATAAACTTTAATATACAAGACAGGCTTGATCAATAATAATGATAACATGCTCAATATAGAAAGATGAATCAATCAACTTATATGACGATAACAAGTAGGGTTAGGAAACTTGCTCAACGAAAGTTTAGGGTAAGAAACTTGCCTCGTGCGTAGATTACACTTAATCAAACTCGTTCTTTGAATTAAATCCTACATACCAATTACGTTCACAATACCAGTCAATAATAACGTACTAATATCATAAATTATTCTTTGTCTAATCTTGACTTCATGACTATATTTAGTCAAATTATCATACTTGTTTTCACATAATATAATATTACACGAACAACAAGTTAATAACATAATCAACGATTCAAATAACATGTAATTATCTTCTTGACTTGGTAAAAACTCATTTTAATATCTCATTATATGTCTAACAAGTTTTTATGTTCATTAGACTAGGTCACTAACTCATCTCTATACTTGAACATTAATAATTTGCATTTTTTTCGACATTACGCTAAGTGGCATGGCCATTTCACTTTTCATCTTAACTCTTGGCATGTATTGCACTGTGGAGTCATGAGATAGGACACTTAGTCATGGCTACATGAGAAAAGAGGAGTTGGCGCCACGGCGCGAGACTCCAGTTCCAGTTTCTGCAATTCCCGAAAATTGCAGAAGTCGACTAAAAATTTGCAATCAACTTATTTTTACACGAATTTAGACACACCCACATGCTAGAATTCATAAATAATCAATACTTAACATCTATGGAGTGATTTTCACCCATTAAAACACATAATCACAGAATTAAAGCATGCAATTTATACTGTTCTTGAAGTATTGAACATAAATTCCTAAAATTCAACGCCATAGATTCGTTATACAACCAAATTCCACCATTCAAATTTCATTTTGTTCATTTTAACATGCATAATCATATAAATGTGTAAATTTTGCAAAATAATTTATGTTTGACATATAAAAATCACGTATAAGGCCTTATGGCCATATCACGTACTCTGCAAATTTTTGAAATAACAAGCCATCATTATACGTTGTAATCTTATGAAATTAATGATATGGAAACACACAATATATATATAAAATATGCCATACAACTCGAATTATTACATATATTCTTATAACAACTGAATTTCCCAAATACACTCACAGAAAACTTAAGCCATATTCATGAAACTTAAAAGACGTAAAATATATACATTGGGTTGAAGAGATTACCCAAGCGTAGATTAATTTACTAGGAAGTGAATTTCTCCTCTACCAAAACTCTGAATTCTCAACTCTCTCTTGTATCTTTCTCTGAAACTCTCTCTGACACTATCTAGACTTAGGAAAACTAATGAAGAAAAAGGAAGCGTATACTAATACATAAGGTGAATCGACAAGATGATGGAGATCGATTACCTATCATAGTAATCGCTTCTCAACCTCTCTTAGTGCCATGTTTGGCTATTAAGCAAGAATGGAATTTAAAATTATTTAATTTAATAAAGCTTTATTATATAGTTTTAAATAATGTCACACTCCTTATAAAATAAATAAATATCCTATTAAGTTTATTTTAAATAAAATATAATAATTTCCCATTAATTCACATAGTCACATAATTAAATTTCTTATTTAATAATAATATTAACTTATTAAATCTCTAATTAATAATTAAATTAATTAGAATAACATTAGCTTATTAAATATTTCTTTTAATACAATAAGCTCACATAAATGCATACATCAAATAATAAAATTTTCCACATCAATTTAATAAATTCAACACATGAATTAAATTAATCTACCATAATTTCATCAGATAATTAATTAATCTAATAATTAATTCATCGAAAAATATTTATTCAATCCAATAAATATTTAAATCAATTTACAAAATCTCGGTTGTCACAATAGGTATTACTTTAAAAAAAAGTCTGGACAAATTTGACCAAGGACTTCAAATTGATATACTGTATTATGGTGTGCTGGGTTGACTGCCACAGGTGTTGTTAGTATTATGGTGGTGTTGTTTGATTGGGTGGCAATGGCCCGGCTGAGACTAACAATTGTAATTAATAATCATTAAAAGAATTAACTAAAATTTTTAAATTACAATTATTATTTACTACGACTATGATAGTTAAATACTCTTAGACTAACAATTGTAATTAGTATTTGTAAGAATATAATTTACTAGTCTCATTTCTTAATTTTAAAAATTTGTTAATATAAAAAATTATTTAATTATTATGCAGATAATCAAAAAACCGAAACCGAAAAAAGCGGTATCGAAATCGGTTATTCTACTGCATCACAGTTCTTAATTTTTGGTTTTGGTTCTAGATCGGTTCGGTTTTTCAATGATCGATTCGGTTTTTTACCGATGAGCACCCCTAATCATGGTCATCATTTGGGAAAAGGAGGACAATGACAGCCCCTCCATCACTGCAGTCCATCAGGACTTTACCCTCGACAATTGGAGCAACACTCCATGCATTGGTCAACAAGGGTAAAACGGGCATAAACTCCATCTGCCTTGTAGATATCATTAACTGCTTACTTTTCTGTACAGTATTAATAGTTGTTTTGTAAGTACATGCTAACACTTTGTATGATTAAACAGTTTCATATATTACGTGAAAACATATTTTGTTTCAGGACTCTGAACTTAGATGTGCCTGTACTTGCTGATAAGATGCCTCTTCTCCATAAGGATTGTAACTTTGATGAAAAGTTGGGCTCAAACTTGATGGAAATACAAGAGGACATTGAGATACCTCAGGAGATCAAAGAATGGGTCGAAGAAAAACCTAAACCCAACCTTGATCAAACCACCTCCTTCAATCTCGAAACCTTAGAAAACCCTAAGCTAATCCATATTGGTTCAGACCTCACTCTAAACCAGAGGAATGACATGGTTTCTTTACTAACCCAATTCCAGGATGTGTTTGCATGGTCTCATGAAGACATGGTGGGTTTGTCCACTGACATTGTCCTTCATCGCCTTCCCATTAAAGAGGGATTCAAGCCAGTCAGACAGAAGCTCAAGCGATTGAAACCTGAGTGGAGTTTAAAGGTTAAAGAAGAAATTATGAAATAATTTCAAGCGGGCATTATCATGGTGTCTACATACCTTGAATGGCTATCAAACATAGTCCCCGTTCCTAAACCAGGAGGAAAGGTGCGAGTTTGTGTGGATTACCGGGATCTAAATAAAGCTTGCCTTAAAGATAACTTTTTCATGCCATTTATCCACATTCTCATTGACAATATTGCTCAATACGACATGTACTCCTTTGCTGATTGTTTTACGGGGTATCATCAGATTATGGTCGTTGAAGAGGATCGTGAGAAAATTGCCTTCATCACGCCTTGGGGAACCTTTTGTTATAGACGGTTATCATTTGGCCTCATCAATGCCAGAAAAACCTATCAGCGAGCTATGACGGCTCTTTTCCACGACTTAATGCACAAAGAGATAGAGATCTACGTGGATGACATCATTGTCAAGTCCCAAAGGGAGGAAGACCACTTAGACCATCTCAGAAAGCTCTTCAACAGGTTGCGTAAGTACAACTTGAAGTTAAATCCAGCTAAGTGCGCCTTTGGCGTTAAATCAGGCAAGTTCCTAGGATTCCTAGTCAGCCGCAAAGGGATTGAGCTAGATCCCACAAAATCCAGGCCATTAAGGAAATGCCCATTCCTCAGATAGAGAAGGAAATACGGGGATTTTTGGGAAGAATCAACTTCATTAGCAGATTCATCTCTCAACTCACAGCAACCTATGAGCCCACCTTTAAGCTGTTAAGGAAGAACTCCTCCATGAAATAGAACGATGAGTGTCAGAAAGCCTTCCTTACAATCAAAGAGCAATTGGTTAACGCTCCTATTTTGGTACCTCCCAGGGATGATGTTCCCCTATTCATGTACCTTTCCATCAACAAAAATTCCATGGGCTGCATGCTGGGACAAAACGACGATAGAGGCCAAGAGCGAGCTATCTATTACCTCAACAAAAGATTCAGCAGCAGTGAACATAAGTACACTCTAATTGAGAAGACTTGTTGTGCTTTAGCATGGGCTTCCATGAGGTTACAACATTACCTTTATGGTCACACAACCCATCTCATATCCCGTGTGGATCCTCTCAAATACGTGTTTAGTAAGCCTATACTGAATTGTCGGTTGTCCAGATGATAATTGATTCTGCAACAATTTGAATTCATCTACGTGACGCAAAAGTCCATTGAAGGTCAAGGAATTGCGGATCAACTGGCCACCGCACCATTAGGGGATTACAAACCCTTAGAAACATATTTCCCTGATGAAGGGGTCATGGAAATTCAACAACACCATCAGTACAATGCATGGCGTACGTGGAAAATATAATTTGATGGAGATTTTAACACAGAAGGTTCGGAGTCGGAGCAGCTTCTAGTGTCCCAGATGGGGAGCGAGATCCCATTGCCATTAAATTGCAATTTGACAAAGACACAACAACGCAAATTTGAGTATAAAGGTCAGATCATGGGGCTAAAACTTGCTCACTCAATGGGCATCATGTGGTTAACTGTCTTTGGGGATTCGGAGTTGGTAATCAGACAAACCACGAAAATCTATCAAACCAAGGAACTACATTTGCTGCCTTACCATCAGCAAGTTTTACAGATGGCTTCGGAGTTTGAAGAGATCTCCTTTCTACACATTCCCCGTAACAGGAATGACTTTGCGGATGCATTAGCAACATTGGCCTCCTTGATTCAAATACCTGACAAGGAACACATGCCAAGAATCCCATTTGCCCTACAAAAGGCTCCATCATATGGGAATTACATTGGAGAAGTATCAGATGAGCTACCTCCCATCCAACACCCTTGGTATCAGCACATTAAGGAGTAGTTACGAGATGGATCTACACCAGCTGAGGCGAGCCCGACTGAAAAGAGGCGGATTCATCGATTGGCTATGAAATTCTACTTGAGCGGAGATGCACTCTACAAAAGAGATGCAGGATTAGGTCTCCTTAGATGTCTGGACAAAGATCAAGTTCAGAGGCTCATGGATGAGATCCATGGTGGAGTATGTGGTCCTCCACCATGGATCCTCAGAATAGGGAATTATTGGCTTACTCTCAAGGCTGATTGTGATGATCACGTCAAGAGGTGCTACCAATGCCAAATTCATGGCAATTCCATCCACGCTCCTCTAAGGGAACTCCACAACATGAGTTCACCCTGGCCCTTCTCAATGTGGGGAATGGACGTGATCGGGCCCATCGAGCCCAAAGCCAGTAATGGACATCAATTTATCTTCGTCATGATCAACTACTTCACCAAGTGGGTAGAAACAGCCTCCTTCCCCAGGGTTACCAAAGAAGTCATCATTGCTTTCATAAAAAATAATGTCATTTGTCGATATGGACAACCAGAGGTCATTGTGTCAGACAACGCCAAGAACCTCAACAACAAATTGATGGAGGAGTTATTCAGTAAATTCCACATCAAACACCTTAACTCCATCATCTATCATCAAAAAATGAATGGTGCTGTTGAAGCTGCTAATAAAAACATCAAGAAGATCATGGAAAAGATGTTCGCCAACCACAAGGGATGGCCTGACCTATTACCTCTGACTTTATTAGCCTACAGAACTTCAATGCGTACTTCCACTGGGACAACCCCCTACTCATGCTCCCCATAGAAGTGGAAATGGAATCCCTCAAAGTGTTGATGGACGCTCAACTGGATGAAGACCAATGGGTACAAGACAGGTATCACCAATTGTCTCTAATAGACGAAAGGCGTACCACGACTATCTTCCATGGTCAGTTATATCAACAAAGGATCGTCAGATCCTACAACAGAAAAGTCTGGATACAAAAGTTTAAACAACATGACTTGGTTTTGAAGAAGATCATTGACAACCAAGATCAGTCTAAGGGAAAATTCGCTCCAAACTGGGAAGGCCCATTTGTTGTCAAGGAGGTATTGACAGGAGGCGCTCTCAGATTACAGGAAATGGACGGTGATAAATTTCCCAAACATGGGATCAAACTTTCTTTCCCCCGCAGTTTAGCCCGCACATGGGATTAAATTTTTCTTTGGCTGCAAATCGTCGACCTGATCTCCCCGATACCCAGAAGTACGTAGGAAACCATATTTCTATATGGCCCGGTAGCAATAAAAAAAGCAAACATAAAAACAATACAAAACAAAAAATAAAAAAAACATTTCTACACCTTTCTGCACATTCCTACACTTTTCATATTCAGCGTTGAACCTCTTACACCAGGTTCGAAATACGCAGACTTGATCTCCTCTTCAATAGGAGTACGTAGGCAGCCATTTATGGTTCGGTCTAACCCCTACCAAAACACAAAGACTTGTCACACATACTAGGATCAAACTGCAATTCACCACTTTTCATCGGCTTCAGACCAAAGGGAAGGAACTACCTTACCTCTCCTCATAAATAGAAGATCCAATGACCATCTAAGCTGTACTTGTGCCTCAAAGAGATACACCAATCCATAAGAGATGGAATTAACTAGGCTTCTCTTAAATAGTAGTACTGGCGACCATCTGTGGTGCGGTCAATCTTTGAGAGGAAAAGCCACACTCCTCTCCACATCTACATACAGAAACCAGTCCCAAGACACCAAAAGAGGGTAGGGATACATACAGATCAATGATCCATTCTGGCAGATCCTGAGACGTCTTAATGTCCACCTATCAAGGATGAGTTCAGAATACATCAAGATCATAAGCCCTGAAGATGCAGGCAAAATATCAAACAAGTATTCAGGCATAACTAAAAGGGAAGTGAATCAAAATATATTTCCTTACCATATATAATGATGTTTGATATACACAATATGAACTGTACATGACAAAATGGTCAAGCTAGTCTGTGCAAAAAAATACAAGGCTATCTACAGATCAGTGTGTATGCGGGCTAGCAGATCTAACATAGCATATCTCTTAGAAGAAGGAGGTAACGTTATGGTCTCCTACATCAGCATGTCTACACGAGCCAACAAATCTGAGGCCAACTGCATGGTGACATGATGCTCATCGATATATACATTCATCTCGATAATTATGCCAGTGGTGAGGGATCTCACTGTAGTACTGTCTGCAATGGCTACATCCCGAACAGATAGGCCAGTATCCCACTCAACCATCACTACATCTCTGGCAGATCTGGCATCATCCCGCTCCTCAATAGCGGTGTCTCTTTGAGCTACAACCTCATCTCTTGCCAATAAAGCTGCATCTCTCCCATTAAGAGCTGTCAACATCAAGGCCCTAGCCTGATCTCTCTCAAAGGTCATCAGATGAAGACTCTACTCTAAGTACTATGCTGAATGCTGAATCACAGTGGCACTTGTACTGGGAAAATCAATCACAACTGCTGGCAACCCAGTAGTCAACTCCTCCTTGATGGGAATATCAGTCTCCTCCATGGGCTCCCCATCGTCGAATCAATCCCCGGCACTTTGGATACTACCACATCCAATGCCGTTTCTGTCGTCATCCATGCAGAATACTTTGCAGAACAACCCAGATGGCTAACAGAAAATGCAGCTAGCTTAGCTGATCCCAACAGGCGTACAACCTGGATCTGTCCTCTGCTGATAAGTGGCGGGAACCTGAAACATCAGGAGAGTCATAGTATGCTACAATAATTGATCTACAGTCACCCTGTCTGAAGGTGACATACTATCATACCACGATCTCAAATGGGATGCCACCAATACTAGTGGGGAATGATCAATGCGGCTAACTGTCGAAGAAGACATCTGTATGGGCCGTATCATAAGACCATCCAGGGGTCAATGCTGAATATCTCTAGACATACATACATATGCATAACATAATACATGCATGATAAACAATAGATGGTAATATGATATAGGGAATGGAAAATTATGTAGACACTCAAAATTTTCTGCACACCTATTACTAACATTGCAGGAGGGCATATTCATCTTTCGGAGATAACCTTGGAAGACAACTCACATCCATTTCGGATACTACTGGAAGTTCAGTCTCAAACCCGGAACACACACCAGGTGTATCATTTCCAACCTTAGAGATAACCCCGAGTTTCGTCCTTGGAGATAACCCCAAGGAATGTTATTGCAGTTCCGGCGATAACCCCGAAAATGCTTGTTTCAAATGCAATCAGCTTCAATCTTAGTCCTCCTGCCAAGGCACTCATTCCTCAGACCCGGAGCTAACACCGGGCAGACAGGCACACTTATAGATGACCTTGCGGCATTTAAACACTTGCAGCGGTCCAATCTCAGATGTAACCCTGAGCAACGTCTGCTTTCAACTCAAATTAGAGATAACCCCGGTGAGGAGTCAAACTGTCATCTTGCCACCTCAACACCTGCACGTTGTCTCAACACTTTATACATATATATATACAATAATGTCCTATAAGAACCAAGGAGTTCCAATCCCGAGTGACGATTACACATAGCAGCACACCGAATAAAATTTGAAGCTGGAAGACCATGGGTATGGTCCCCTCTTCCTAACTTTGTACAACCTCTAATCCCATGTCATTGCATAACACTCGACACAAGCGGTCCAAAGAAGGTCTTATATACCTTGTTCGGATGCTCGAATTGAAGTTCTACAAGTTCTAGCGGACATCATAGTGCACGAGTGCACGTACTTCGAGACAACGGGACCCGCAGAGCCCGGGGTAGCCCGGGTAGCGCAGATGCATCTACGCCTGCCACAGGTACACCTGTGGCCACTAGCTTTATAAATATAGAGCTTGGGGTGGCCATTTTAAAAAAAAGGCAAGGAAGCCCTGCCAAATTTGCTATGTACACACCCTATATTGAGTGTTTCCTCATTTTAAACATCTGTAAGCTCACATATAACTATCTTTTAACCGGCGGGAGCTGAGTGTTTATCCATTTAGAGTCATAGAAGCCTGCATTGGCAGCCCACTATAAGCCTTCTCACACTCTATAAAGCCTTTCTCTTCATCTTTGCACACACTATTCTACACATTGAGAGTCATGTTGTGTGCGTATGCCCGGACTTCGGTCCGTAGTTTTTATTTCTATCTGTATATATATACTTATATATGTATATATTTTATATATGGACTAACATTATCGAGTTATACCTCGATTGAGCCTAGAGTTATGTCTGGAGCGTTTACTTGCTTATATATATATACACCTGGATTTTACATCCGGAGCGTTTACCTTCTTATATATATATACTTATATATATATACACACATATATATAATTGTTGTCGGATAATCGGACATATCTGATGATCCTGGGTTTTATATCCGGTGCGTTTACTGCTTATATATATATATATATATATTTACATTTCTGTTAGGCCTGGAGTTTACTTTGAGGCCTTTTACTGATTTATTTACATTTAGTCCCGCCTGGAGTTTACTTCGTGGCGGTTGATCGTCTTTACTGCTTTATTTACATTTAGTCCCGCCTGAAGTTTACTTCGTGGTGGTTGATCGCATTTACTGCTTTATTTACATTTCTGATCCCCCATAGAGTTGCTTCGTGGTGGTTGATCATGTCCATATATATATATATATATATACATATACATTTATTTATCACTTTTATATATTTATATTTCTGATCCCCCATGGAGTTGGTTCGTGGTGGTTGATCATATTGTATATATATATTTACAACTTATATATATATAACTGCTTACTGCTTTTCATACAAACTGCGGTATCATATGAGCCTAGGAATCATGTGATCACATATTCAGTCTACTGAATCTAGATTCGGTTCCCGTAATGGGCATTTTCAGTTGTAAGCAGCTTGTACATTATTTATAGTGTACTAATTTCCTTAGATGGCTGTCATGCCCATGAGGAGTTCGGCATTGCTGTATACTATTTTCTCGAAGATGCTTCACATCTCGAAAATAAAAGCAAAAAAGCCGAACATTTAATAATAAAATGGAAGTATGAAAAGTTCTCAATTCCTATTGAGCACAGGGTTTGAAAAACCTCTTTTACAAAACATCATTGCTATATTCTATGTAAAACTGAATTTTTCTATAAATTTAAACCCTTTGTATATAGGTGCGAACAAGGCCTCACACTACTTTTAAATTAATTGCACATTGATCCACACACACACACACACATTCATATAACAGTTTCTTGAAAAGTTGCGGTCACCGTGGCAACATGGATGTCGAGGGGTTCCTAACACCTTCCCTCCGCATAATCAAGCCCCTAAACCCAAGTGAATCTCGGTTTCATAGACCCGTTTAGTAGTGTCACATCACTAGGTCAATGTGCAAATCTTTTCGGTTGCGTTGGTGCAACCAGTTAAAAATACCAACTGGTGACTCTTAACAGTCCATCGTCGACATTACACATGTCAGACCTTTTTCACTTATTTTTTCAAACAAATCTCACATAACATGAGAACACTAAAGAACAAGTAATGAAAAGGGACAACTAAAAATCTCGACGTCGACAGGTGGCGACTCTGCTGGGGACTCCCGTAAGAGGGCTTAAGCCGCTATTACAAGCTTTTCAAAACTGTTATATGCTTGTGTGTGAATGTTGCATTTATATTTATGATGAATATGTACGAATGCATTTTGCTTACTGCACTGCAAAATATCTATCTGTGATATTAGTGCTTCGCACATGTCATCATTTTCATAAACGGTGTGACACGTTGTATGTGAATGTATGTTGTGTGGTTCCTCCACCAAGAGGCTATCCAGTCGATGTTTGATTCTTGGACTCAGATGGAGACTAATTCCAACGAGGCTCGGAAAGGCACCACCATTCGTTTCAGTTGAAAGACCGGATTAACTTCCCATCAAGTAAATTGCGATGATCTGGGGACCTTCATGCCAAAAAGCCGCGAGAGTAACCCTAAGATAGGTTAACCTCTGATAATCCAAATGCGGAGGAAAGTCTCTTCATGCTTCCATTTTTAAATTACTTGTAAAAACATTTACTTGTAATTTTATTCCATGTTCATCCATATGTAATAGAAAATATGAAGAATATCTATGCATACATGACATGTTATCAATTAACGCCCATTTTTGCAGGACAATATTCCTAAAATGTACACATTATAATAACATTTACATTATCCCTAAGACTAAACTACATAAGTCTTTTGTAGGGAAATCATTGGGCCTGTTACCCGCTCAAAATCCAAAAAGGCCACGAGCCTACAGTGAATCATGTCTTCTTCTGACCAATCTAATCCTGTTTCTCGAGAAGAATTTGACGGATTAAGTAAACAAATTATAGACTTAGTTGTTCTGCTGAAAGAATTGCATCAGTCTACTCAAGGTACAAAGATGCGTACACATACAGAATCCTCTGCACAAGGAGGATCTCAAGGTTTGGAAAAAACAATTCTAGAACTTTAGTTGGATACGGCCAACAAAGACCCTGAAAACACCCATCTCAAAGGAGATCCAGACACCGGTGATATCAGGAAGAAGGTCCTCCAAATGGAGGAAACTATTCGTGCTCTCAAAGGGATTGGAACACATGGAAGTGTTACGTATGCTGACCTTTGGAATATTCCCTGGTGTTCATTATCCAGAGAAATTCAAAACCCCTGACTTTGAAAAGTATGACGGGTTAGGGGATCCTTATAGACATTTGAAGGTGTTCATTAGAGAATTTGGATCTTATGCGGAAAACAAGAAGCTCAGAATGAAGCTGTTCCAGAAAAGTCTGACTGGAGAAGCCCGTTCATGGTATACCAGATTAGACAACTCAAAGATCCATAGCTGGGAAGAGCTAGCTTACGCCTTCCTCACTCAATACAGTTTTCTATCTCAGATGGCTCCTAACCGGTACTTGATTACCAAGGTCAAGAAACAGTATAATGAGTCTTTCACAGAGTATGCTCAGAGGTGGAGGCGCCTGGCTGTTCAAGTTATTCCTTCCATGACAGAATCAGAAATGGTCATGACTTTCATATACATACAGGAAGATCTTTTCTATGAGAGAGTTTTAGATGGTATTGGCAAACCATTCTCTGAAATGATCAAACTCGGAGAGATGGCTGAAATGAGATTGAAATCTGGTAAGATTCAAGACCTAGCCGCTTTTAAAGCAGTTGCTAAGCATATCCAGTCCGGATCTTATGGAAACAACCCCCGGAGGGTCCATAAAAAGAAAGAAGAGGATGTTTCCTTGATACTACAAGGTCAAAAAGGCAGTCAGAACATGCCTATACAGAGGAGAAACTACTCCCCTTTCCAAGCACAGTCTTCAAACCCTCCATTGCCTAAAAATGGAGAAGTAAAGTGCCCTCGAACATTCACACCCTTAGGGGACTCGCTCGAGAATATTCTTGCTCTTCTGACTACTCAGAAGAAAATCACACGTCTTCTTCCACCAGCCAACCCTAATGGGAGGGGTTTTAATGCTACTCGAAAGTGTGCCTATCATGCCGGAGCACTTGGACATGATACTCAAGATTGTTGGGCCTTGAAACACAAGATCCAAGATTTAATAGACAACGGTGAGATTGTGGTCACAAAACCAGATCAACCTCATGTGCAAGATAACTCTCTTCCTCAACACAAAGAAGAAGAGATCAACATGATTAGTTGGAGTACTGGACAGAATTCCAATTTTAATGGTGAATCATCCCAGACCATCAAAGACGGTGTTGACAGATGGGATTATGCAAAGTTCCAATTTGTTATGGAACGAAAAATGAAGTCATGCGCCAAGTCACACGCCAATTAGTCAGCCAAATTGAGCAATTGGCAGAACTAGTGACCTATCAGCATCAAGTCACACGCCAATTAGTCAGCCAGGAGCATGCTTATCTCCTTCCTTTTGTTATGAATGCTCCACCCTCACCTTCAGAAAGTAAAGCTATGGAGGATAAGTTTGCAAAGAGAGCAAATGCTAAAGTCCGTCGGGATTTTGCCAATCAAAGGGAATTCACATACCTTGGCCAACCTATGGAGGAGATATTTCAAATGCTGATCAATGAAGGAAGAATTACCTCCCTTCTGCCTCCAATTAATCCCCGTTCAAGATGGTTCAACTCTGATGGAGTTTGCCAATATCATTCACATTCTCACGGTCACAATACAAAAGAATGCTAGGCACTCTGCCATCTCATTTAGAATCTTATTGATAGTGGTGTCCTGCAGCTGGTAGACGATGACACTATGCAACTCGAGAGTGGGAATACATGTCCTACCAAATAAAAGGGATCAGTAGCAGTTATATTTGCTGAGGATGATGAGACTGCAAATCATTTCTCATACAAGCAATTCAACTCAAAGGAGCTGACAATCCTTTGAAAGTGGCCGCACCAGAGCCAATTTCTTTACCTTTCAGACCACAATATCCTGTTGTCAGCTTACACAAAGTTCCATAGAATTATGGAGAAGCTGAAGGATCCATGTCTCATACTACTGCTACAATGTCGAAGGAAAATCCACTGTATCTTCCTCAGAGGGTGATGAAGCCCGCTATCAAAGCAAATGGGAAGATTCCCATGGAGAAGATTGAAAAATTCCTCCGCACTATGGGCCATAATGAAGCCAAGGTGGTTTTAAGCTTAAAAGAAGCTCCACATCAGATATCAATACTGGACTTGGTTTTCTCTTCCGAGAATCACAGGAAGATCTTACTCAAGGTTTTGGAAGAAGCCTACTTACTGAAATCAGTGGATGTGGAAAAATTTTAACATATGGTTGATCACATTTTCAACAACAATGTGATATCCTTCACTGATGACGACATACTGCTCGAAGGGACCGGTCATTGCAAGCTATTGCACACTGCAGTTTTTTCCTTCGGGTATATGTTAGCTGGAGTTTTGATAGATGGAGGTTCGTCTCTGAATATCTGTCCTTATGCCACCTTGGTGAAGATGAATATCAATCTCAAACGGATCCGAAGTAGCCATATAGTTATCAAAGCTTTTGATGGATCCCAGCAAAATTCCGTCGGAAAGATTGAGCTGCCAATTGAGATTGGTCCAAATACATTCAATGTATCCTTTCACATCCTCAAGATAGATTCAGGATACAACCTGCTATTGGGGAGACCATGGATCCACATGGTTGGAGCTGTTCCTTCTACACTACATTAACAACTCAAATACATTGTCAACAACAGTCTAGTCACTGTCAACGCTGAGCCAGAATGTCCTGAACAAGGAGATCTACCAATCATCAGCTTCAATTCAGAAGTTGAGCCGGCCAGTTTTCATACTTTGGAAGTGAGTAACACTCAATACCAACCTATTGGAGCACCACTTCCCATACCCAAGATTTTTGCCGAAGTTATGTCGGCCACACAAGAAATGATGTCATTGGGTCATCAGCCTAGACAAGGGCTTGGTAAAAATCAGTAGGGTATTAAGCACCCTATTCAAGTGTCCAGTCAAATCAGGACAGCCGGACTAGGCTATTCTGCCAGTTCCAGTCATGGGAATCCTCATAAGAACAAGCAGGTTCCTCAAGCTTCCGCCACAAAGTGATTTTTTCCATCTGCACCGCATGAGCTGATACAATCTCAAGTAAAGGTGCCAACCCATGTTATGGCTATGTTGTTTCCCAAACCAGTATCATTCAAAGAAAAAGAGGTGCTGATTCTTGATCCCAAAGTGGAAGAAAGGGAATGGAAACGTAAACATGACATCACCTTGATGATGTCAGGCATACGCATCATTGTCCATGATGAACATACAAACAGATATACCCCAGACGATGATTGCCCAGATGTCATGGTTATCATTCGGGAGAAGGAGGACAGTGACAATCCCTCCATCACTGCAGTCCATCAGGACTTTGCCCTCGACAATTGGAGCAGCACTCCATGCATTGGTCGACGAGGCTAAAACGGGCAGAAAATCCCTCTATCATGTGGATAACTTTAATTGCTTACTTTTCTATACAATATTAGCAGTTATTTTATCAGTACATGCTAACACTTTGGTATGATTAAACAGTTTTATATATTAAGTGAAAGAATATTTTGTTTCAGGACTCTGAATTTAGATGTTCCGTACTTGCTGATGAGGTACCTTCTCTCCACAAGGATTGTAACTTTGATGCAAAGTTGGACTCAGACTTGATGGAAATACAAGAGGACATTGAGACACCTTAGGAGATTATGGAATGGGTCGCAGACAAACCTAAACCCAACCTTGAACAAACCACTTCTTTCAATCTTGGAACCTTAGAAAACCCTAAGCTAATCCAGATTGGTTCAGACCTCACCCCAAACCAACGGAATGACATGGTTGTACTAATAACCCAATTCCAGGATGTGTTTGCATGGTCCCATGAAGACATGATGGGTTTATCCACTGACATTGTTCTTCATCGCCTTCCCATTAAGGAGGGATTCAAGCCAGTCAGGCAGAAGCTCAGGCGATTGAAACCTGAGTAGAGTTTAAAGGTAAAAGAAAAATTGTTAAACAATTTCAAGCTGGCATTATCATCGTGTCTACATATCCAGAGTGGATATCCAACATTGTTCCCGTGCCTAAACCCGGAGGAAAGGTGCGAGTTTACGTGGATTATCAGGATTTGAATAAAGCTTGCCTTAAAGATAGCTTTCCCATACCCTTTATCCACATTCTCATTGATAATACTGCTCAATACGGCATGTACTCCTTTGCGGATTTCTTCGCGGGGTACCATCAAATTATGGTCACTGAGGAAGACCGTGAGAAAACTACTTTCATCATACCTTGGGGAACCTTTTGCTATAGACGGTTGTCATTCGGCCTCATCAATGCCGGGGCAACCTATCAGCGAGTTATGATGGCTCTTTTCCATGATTTAATGCATGAGGAGATAGAGATCTACGTGGATGACATCATCGTCAAATCCCAAAAAAAGGAAGACCACTTAGACCATCTCAAAAAGCTTTTCAATAGGTTACATAAGTATAACTTGAAGTTGAATCCAGCCAAGTGCGCCTTGGGTGTTAAATCCGGCAAGTTTCTAGGTTTCCTAGTCAGCCATAAAGGGATTGAGCTGGATCCCACCAAAATCCAGGCCATCAAGGAAATGCCCATTCCTCAAACAGAGAAGGAAATATGGGGATTTTTGGGAAGAATCAACTTCATTAGCAGGTTTATCTCTCAACTCATAGCAACCTGTGAGCCCATATTCAAGTTGTTAAGGAAGAACTCCTCCATGAAATGGAACGATGAGTGTCAGAAAGCCTTCCTTACCATTAAAGAACAGCTGGTTAACGCTCCTATTTTGGAACTTCCTAGGGATGATGTTCCCCTATTCATGTACCTGTCTATTAATGACAATGCCATGGACTGCATGCTGGGGCAAAAAGACGATAGAGGCCAAGAACGAGCTATCTATTACCTCAGCAAAATATTCAGCATCAGTGAACACAAGTACACTCTAATTGAGAAAACTTGTTGTGCTTTAGCATGGGCTTCCATGAGGTTACAACATTACCTCCACAGTCACACAACCCATCTCATATCACGCATGGATCCTCTCAAGTATGTGTTCAGTAAACCCATATCTTGAATTATCGATCGTCTCCGGATGGCGCTTGATCCTACAACAATTGACATCGCTCTACGTGACACAAAAGTCCATCAAAGGTCAAGGAATTGCGGATCAACCGCATTTGCACTGCGAGGATTACAAACCCTTAGAAACATACTTCCCGATGAAGGGGTGATGGCGATTCAATAATATCATCAAGATGATGCATGCCACACATGGAAAATGTATTTTGATGGAGTCATTAATACAAAAGGCTCTAGAAATTGGAGCAATTCTAATATCCGTCTGGTGAGCGGTATCCGTCGCCTTCAAATTGCGGTTTATCGAAGACCAACAACACAAATTGAATATGAAGGTCATCATCATGGGCTAAAAACTTTCCTGTTCAATGGGCATCAGGCGATTAACTATCTTTGGAGATTTCGAATTGGTAATCAAACAATCCACGAGAATTTATCAAACTAAAGAATTACATTTGCTGCCTTACCATCGGCAAGTTTTATAGATGGCTTTGGAGTTTGAAGAAATCTCCTTTCTACACATTCCTCGTAATAGGAATGATTTTGCGGATGCACTAGCAACGTTGGCCTCATTGATTCACATACCTGACAAGCAAAATATGCCAAGCATCATATTTGCCATGCAAAAGGCCCCAGTTTATGGGAACTATATTGGAGAAGTATCGGATGAGAACCTCCCATCCACCACCCTTGGTATCAGCATATCAAGGAGTATCTGCGAGATGGATCTACACCCGTTGAGGCGAGCCTGACTAAAAAGAGGCGAATCCATCGACTTGCTATGAAATTCTACATGAGCGGAGATGCACTCTACAAAAGAGATACAGGATTAGGTCTCCTCAGATGTCTGGATAAAGACCAAGCTCAGAGGTTCATGGATGAGATCCACGGTGAAGTATGTGGCCCACACATGAGCGATCCCCTACTTGTTAAGAAGATCCTCAGAACAGGGCATTATTGGCTTACACTCAAAGCTGACTGTGATGATCACGTCAAGAGGTGCTATCAATGCCAAATTCATGGGAATGCTATACACGCCCCTCCAAGGGAACTCCACAATATGAGTTCGCCATGACCCTTCTCAATGTGGAGAATGGACGTGATCAAGCCCATCGAGCCCAAAGCTAGTAATGGACATCGATTCATATTCACCATGATTGACTACTTCACCAAATGGGTAGAAGCAGCCTCCTTCCCTAGGGTTACCAAAGAAGTCATTATTGCTTTCATCAGAAATAATATTGTCTGTCGATATGGACAACCAGAGGTCATTGTGTCAGACAATGCTAACAACCTCAATAACAAAATGATGGAGAAGTTATGCAGTAAATTCCACATCAAACACCTTAACTCCGTCATCAACCGTCCAAAGATGAATGGTGCTGTTGAAGCAGCTAATAAAAATATCAAAAAGATCATGCAGAGAATGTCCGCCAATCACAAAGGATGGCCTGACCTCTTGCCTCTAACTTTATTAGCCTACAGAACTTCCATGCGTACTTCCACTGGGGCAACCCCCTGCTCATTAGCCTATGGGATGGAAGCAGTGCTCCCCATAGAAGTGGAAATGGAATCCCTCAGAGTGTTGATGGATGCTCAGTTGGATGAAGACCAATGGGTACAAGATAGGTCTAACTTTATCACCAATTGTCTCTAATAGACAAAAGGCGAACCACGACTATCTTCCATAGTCAATTATATCAGCAAAGGATCGCACGATCCTACAACAGAAAAGTCCGGCTACGACAGTTCAAACAACATGACTTGGTTTTGAAGAAGATCATTGACAACCAAGATCAATCTATGGGAAAATTTGCTCCTAACTGGGAAATCCCATTTGTTGTCAAGGAGGTATTGACAGGAGGCGCTCTTAGATTACAGGAAATGGATGTTAATGAATTTCCACAGCTTATCAACTCGGACACCGTAAAACGGTACTATGTCTGAGGATATCATCAAGCAAACATCCTGGTATGGATCATCCAATCACCAGTCATTCCGGTTTTTAACCCTCTCTTTTACAAACTCTTCTACCCCTCAGGGAAACATAAACTTCAAACCAGCAGCCTGGTTTTACCTCATTTCAAACCTTTCAAACTTTACACACAATTTTGGTTATCCTGAAGACGGGATTGAACCTTTTATATCTGCAGTTTATCCCGAAGACGGGATTAAACTTTTCTACGCCTGCAGTTTGTCCTGAAGACGGGATCAAACTTTTTCCACACCTGCAGTTTGTCCCCATCATGGGATCAAACTTTCTTCTCCCCGCAGTATAGCCTGCACATGGGATTCACACTTTTCTTTGGCTGCAATTCATCTTGAGGAGCGAACTACGTCGACCTGATCTCCCTGATACCCGGGAGTATGTAGGCAACTATATTCTATATGGCCCGGTCACAATCAACAAAAAACAACAAAAACATTTCCGCCCTTTCTCTACAAAAACAAAAACCACAAAAATACTTCTACACCTTTCATCAATAAAGCTTTTACACCCATCTGCCTTTCACATTCAGCGTTGAACCACTTACACCAAGTTCAAACTACGCAAACTTGATCTCCTCTTCAATAGGAGTACGTAGGTAGCCATCTATGGTTCAGTCTAACCCCTACCAGAACAAAAAATACTTGTCACACGGTATTGGGATCAGCCTTCAATCCATTACAGTTCATCGGCTTCAGACCAAAGGGATGGAATTACCCAACCTCTTCTCACAAATAGGAGATTCGGTGACCATCTAAGCTGCGGTTGTGCCTCAAAGAGCAATACCAATCCATAAGAGATGGAATTAACTAGGCTTCTTACAAATAGAAGTACTGGTGACCATCTGTGGTGCGGTCAACCTCAGAGAGGAAAAGCCACACTCCTCTCCATATTTCCATACAGAAACCAGTCCCAAGAAACCAAAGATGGTAGGGATACATATAGATCAATGATCCATTCTTAGAGATCCTATGATGGCTCAATGTCCACATATCAAGGATAAATTCAGAATGCATCAAGATCACAAGACCTGAAGAAACAGGCAAATATCAAGCAAGTATCAAGGCATAACTAAAAGGGAAGTAAATCAAAATATATTTCTCTACTATATATAATACTGTTTGATATATACAATATGTGCTGTGTGACGCCCCCAAAATAGGTATACATCACCCATTCTAAGTAGCCAAATACATGGTAGAGAAATAACTACAACTTTATTAATACAATTGTTGTGCAAAATACGACAACACATAAACTGTGAGTTTAAAAACAGATATTATCTTCTAGACAATATCCACACTTAAATAAGTCCTTAATACAATTATTGATACTTTATTTTACAAAAATAGTGAGGACCGCTAAACAACTTTCTAGAACCTTCATTCCACACCTCGACTACTCCCCGCTATATTCTCGCTTCCTAAGAAGAAAAAGTGAACAACAAGGAAAAGGGTGAGCTCAACTAGCCCAGTAAAGAACATTATGACTAAGATAATATAGAACAAATTCTTGTTAGTACACAACAGAGAAAAATCTGATAGAATATAATAGACAACAAGTTTTAGATCAATATTCACATAGGAAATAACAATTCATTAGAAGAGTTAAGTAGTGAATGAAATCTACTATCTTCTATGATTTTAAAGTCCATCATCAATATTTTATCCCTGTAACATCATCAAAAATTAATCTTTTCACTATATGCCAAAGATATTTATCTGTTGGTCATGTTCATCTCAAAACCTGTTCATCTTTGCACTACGGGCCAAAGATATTCATCAGAAAATCATTCATCTTTGAACAACAGGCCAAAGATATTCAGTAACATCATCATTTAAGACTGAGGATGATGAAAAATATTTTTACAGAAACGAATCCAGTGAAACAAAAGGACAAGGATTAAGGATTCGTACTTTAGTGTGTCCAAGTTCAAAAATTATCCATAATAAACCATTATGGGGCAAAATTCAAGAATGAAGATCAAAACATGGATAAAATTAAAGCTAGTATCATAATAAACAACTTGGAAAAAGAAAAGAAAATTTTAATTTTCTATGAATAGTGCCGTATACGTGAATAGTGTCGTATACGTGAATAGTAACCTCGATAAAAAGACAAGAATTTCACAAGAAAAATCTTGCCAATATTCCGACATAATGATATTGAAAGAAATAATATCATTTAATAAAAAAAATAACATCCCTTACCTTAAAAGGACAAGATTTCCGACCGAATACCTGGATATAGTCTTTGAAAGAAACTTTAAATCAGATATAGCAACACTCAAAGTATCAAAATACTCACAAAAAATACGCCGATAATATAGAGAGAAAACTTCAGTTTCTGGTGTGATTTTTAATTCTAACCTAAGCACCCTATTTATAGGAAAATGTTTAGAACACCAAAGCAGAAAATTTAATAAAATATTAATATAATTAAAAAAATTTCACACACACCTTAGACAACTGAATTCAGCACATTTTTGTCATATGTGGGGCCCACCAAAACAATAAAAATGTTTTTCTTAAAAAAATAATAAAAACTTCAAAAATTAATTATTCCAGAACTTCAATAATTCATAATAAATAGCCCTTATATCAGAAAAATTCGAACCTCATGTCCATTCCATAGGAAATTCAATTCTCTACAACTTTGTAAGTTTAAGTTTTTCCAAATTCCAAGCAGAAATTGACCAAAATTCACATACGGACGATTTTACGGGCTATAATCCAATTTCAGTCACAAAATGAGGCCCACCAACACACAAAACATGTGTTAAATATTTTTTGTAACAAAAATACTCTTCCTCCTCATTTATTCATATATCACACATTCATTGTAAAAATATCACCATTATTATATTATTATTATATAATAATATATTAAAATGAAATATTTTATCAGAAAAGATAAAATATCAATTTGCAACAATTGTCACTTTTAAAAAATATTCCTCCATTTACCCTCATAAAATAAATATTTTCCTTATCATATAAATTAATAATTAATTATTCACAAATAATATTATAGAATCACAATTGACAACCAGGCTGTTCCCTGGAAAGAGGGGGCCTTCCGGTAAGGACTTCTCCTTACTGGCGCGCAATTACCTAACCTCTCCTTGACAGAACTTTCTAGACATTGCCAATAATGTTTGTCGACGTTGGGATTTTTGAGTGTCCCTTTTCGTTACTTGTTTTTTGGTGTTCTCATGTTAATGTGAGATTTGTTTGAAAAAATAAGTGAAAAAGGTCCGACATGTATAATGTCGACGATTTGACTTTAATAGTCGCCAGTTGGTGTATTTAACTGGTTGCACCAACGCAACCGAAAAAGGTTTGCACATTGACCCAGTGATTTGACACTGCTAGACGGGTTTGTGAAATCGAGATTCATTTTGGGTCCGGGGGCTTTATTATGCAGAGGGAAGGTGTTAGGCACCCCCCGACATTCGTGTTACCACGGTGACCGCCACTTTTCAAAGAAACTGTTAATGTGTGTGTGTGAGGATCAATGTGCAATTATTTGGAAGTAGTCTTGTACCTCGTTCGCACCTATATACATAGGGTTTGAATTTATAGAAAAATTCAGTTTTAAACAAGATATAACAATGACATTTTGTAAAAGAGGTTTTTCAAACCATGTGCTCAATAGTAATTGATGCCTTTGATACTAATATTTTATTATTAAATGTTCAGCTTGTTTGCTTTTATTTTCAAGATGCGAAGCATTCTCGAGAAAAATATCTGTGATCTTAGAACTCCTCATGGGCATGATAGCCATCCAAGGAAATTCAGACACTGTAAAATAATGTACAAGCTACTTACAGCTGAAAAATGTCCATCATGGGAACCGAATCTAGACTCAATAAACTGAATCTGTGATCACATTATTCCTAGGCTCACATGATACTGCAATTTGTATGGAAAGCAGTAAGCAGTTATATATATATATATATATATATAAGTCAGTAAATATATATATATGACATGATCAATGACCACGAAAGTAAACTCAAAGGGACGAAATGTAAATAAAAGTCATAAAAGCGATCAATCGCCACGTAAGTAAACTCCAGGCGAGACGAAATGTAAATAAAAGTCAGTAAATGGCCACGAAGTAAACTCCAAGCCCGACAATGTAAATGTAATATATATATATATATATATATATATATATATATATATATATATATATAAAGCGATAAATGCCTGCAATGGATGTGAATCCGTGCTCATCCTGATATGTCCGAGAAACGATTATATATATAAGTATATATATATAAAAGCGATAAATGCACTAGATGAAAATCCGTGCTCATCGATATATATACAATAACATGATATTATATATATATATATATATATATATATATATATATATATATATAAAAAGCAATAAACGCCTGCACCAAAGTCTAGGCTCAATCGAGGCATAACTCCATAATGTTAGTCCATATATGAAATATATACATATATAAGTATATATATATATATACAGACAGAAATGAAAACCACGGACCGAAGTCCGGGCAAACGCACACAGCATGACTCTCAATATGTATAACAGTGTGTGCTAATATGAGAAGAAGACTTTATAAAATGGGAGAAGGCTTACAATGGGCTGCCAATGTAGACTTCAATGACTTTAAATGGATAAACACTCAGCTCTCGCTGGATAAAAGATAGCTATATGTGAGCTAACAAGTGTTTAAAGATGAGAAAACACTTAAAAGATGTGTATACAGAGTAAAATGAACAGGGCTTCCTCGCATTTCCCTCTCCTTCTCCTCTTCAAATGGCTAACCCCAAGGCTTATATTTATAGATGGATGGCCGCAGGTACACCTGCGGCAGCCACAGTTGTACCTGCGGCTGGTCGTGGTGCATCCGAGCCTTGCGGGTCCCGTTGTCTCGAAGTACGTGCACTTGTGCACTCTAATGTTCGTTCGAACTTACAGAACTTCAATTCGAGCATCTGAATGAGGTATATTTAACCTTCTTCGGACCGCTTATGTCGAGAGTTACGCAATGACATGTATTAGAGGTTGTACGAAGTCAGGAAGAGGGGTCTATACCCATGGTCTTCAAACTTCAAATTCTATCCAAAGTACTGCCACGCGTAATAGTCACTCGGGATTATAGCTCCTCAGTTCTTGTGGGACATTATTGGATGTATGTATGTATGAAGCGTCGAGACGACGCACAGGTGTTGAAGAGACAAGATGACGTTTGACTCTTCGCCGGGGTTATCGTCGGTTTTAGTTGAAAGTAGACGTTGCTCAGGGTTACATCTGAGATTGGACTAGTTATTGGTATGCCTTGATATCATCTTGTAAGAGAAAACGTTGAGGCGGTAAGACGACGTTTTGACTCCTCACCGGGGTTATCGCCGGTTTGAGCGAAAAGTAGACATTGCTCAGGGTTACATCTGAGACTGGACTGCTTGTTTGGATGCTTCACTATAATCTGTGGGCGTGCCTGTCTGCCCGTTGTTAGTTTTGGGTCTGAGGTATGAGTTCCTCGGCAAGAGGTATGAGCTTGAAGCTGATCGTATATATTTGAAACAAGCATTTCAGGAGTTAACGCCAGAACAACAATGGCATCCCTTGGGGCTATCGCCAAGGATGGAGTTGCTACTCTCAGTGTTGGTTTTGGGACTGGAACTGAATGTCGCGGTGTTATCACCGAGATAGAACTGTCCTCTACGGTGTTGTTGCCGGTCTTTAGATCTACATATCTTGGGGTTATCTCCGTGATTAGAAATGACACTCCCGGTGTGTGTTCCGGGGTTTAGAATGACGTTCCCGGTTTGTGTTCTAGGTTGGAACTGATGTTCCCGGTTTGTGTTTCGGGTTGGAACTGAACTTCCGGTAGTATCTAGAATGGATCTGTTGTCTTCCGTGGTTATCTCTACGAAGATGAATCGCCCTCCCGCAATGTTAATAATGAAGCGTGCAAAAATTTCGAGTGTCTCATGATGCCCTCTTTATCATATTCATGCAATGCAAGGCATGGATAGGATAAAGAATCCTAGACACTTGAAATGCAAACAAGATAAACATGATGCTATATGCAGCAACATGATGCAAATGTATGATGCATGATTGTAAGGTAATCTTGTTGGGATGACAATCAGTGATGGATTGGACATGCGATCCAAGTCTTCAAGGATGTTGACGTTGGGGCTATCACCAAAGTCTTGAATCCTAGACACTAGCTTATATTCCAAAGAGGTACCTCTTGTGTATAAGAGATCTGTGGAGATAAAGTTTTGTCTATTTGAGGATGTGTATAACATATTTCCTCATTCTGTCGAAGTTACTACCAATAGTTTGTCGCCGTCAGGGTTGCCCAACCTTTGTTGATGTGTGTATCACTGGATAGATCCCTGCTGGGTGCATTATCAAGGTTGCTTGACCTTCATTAATATATGTGTTAATGGTAGCATTGCGTTGTAACCCCCCGCCGAGGATATGTAGATGAGTTGCTTCGATGGGTTTACTTGCCATCGGCTGACATGACATCAAGGTTTCTTGACCTTCATTGATGTGTGTATTAATGGTTGCATTGCGTTGTAACCCCCGTCGAGGATACGTAGATGAGTTGTTTCGATGGGTTTACTTGCCATCAGCTGACATGACATCAAGGTTGCTTGACCTTCATTGATGTGTGTATCAATGGTTGCATTGTGTTGTAACCCCCGCCGGGGATACGTAGATGAGTTACTTCGATGGGTTTACTTGCCATCGGCTGACATGACGTCAAGGTTGCTTGACCTTCATTGATGTGTGTACCAATGGTTGCATTGTGTTGTAACCCCCGTCGGGGATACGTATATGATTGAAGGATGTGCGTTGTGACCCTCGTCGGGGAGGTTTGGTATTTCGTGGTTTTGCGTTGTAACCCCCGCCGGGGATGTTTAGGGTTGTGACCCTGCAAATGACGGCATCAGACCTTTGTGGGGTATTGCCGAGCATGATTTGTGAAAGCTGAGCTCATTGGTATAGTATACCCTAAATTCGGGCGAATACCACTAAGACGACGGGAGTTTAACTCTAACCGACAAGAAACCAGGATTTCAGGCTATTCCGCTCAACCGCGTAGCATTCTTATTCCTGATTTGGCCTTTTCAGCTTGTGAGACCTCCTTTGCAACTCTAATTGGAGCAAGCCGGAGGTGTGGGACCCATGTAGAAGTGCCGCAGGAGCTCATGACAACGTAATACTATCATGCATGAAGCCAATGGTTGCTTTCATAAGTCATTTTCAAGTTGCAAGTAAATGAAGGAAATCTGAGAGCTCTTCTTGGATCTCTCGAAGTTGAACGACTTCTCGTGATATTCTCCCACCGCATCTGGCGTTCTTCACCGTCACGTAGCGTATGCATGTATTTTGTTTTCCAATTTCTATCCGTTGGAAAATGACTTATCACAAGAAATGCATTTAGACACATAGTAGTGAATATGCATGCTGATATGACTTGATAAAAAATATTCAACATAGTAAATGTTAGTATTAAACCATGCTGAACGTAATGATGTGAAAAAATTTGACTTTTGAAGTAGTTAAATTGGCACCTTTTACTATCATTTCTTATCCTATCTGAGGACAAATGAGTAAAGGCATAAAAATAAAATAATCCTGGTAATTAGACTACATTTACGGATTTTTACTATGATGTGATTAATGCATTTAGGATGTATATGACTGTGTATAGGTGTGCTACTGAATGACCACCTAGTCATGCCTATGTGCATGTGGATAGTCCCATTTACAACGGGGGCTATGGCAAAATTTTCCCAAAATGTAGGCATTGGGTAATCATGCATTTTTAACTCTACTGTAGATGCATGTTAAAAAAATGCATGAATGCATGTAATCATAGAATGCATTTTTGAATAAGACTCTAGGTAAGAAATTACCACACCTTTTCTGAGGTGATTTGGAGACTTGTTGTCCAGATATTATGGATCCGGATCAGCTGAGTAGTTCCCGCAGGACCACTTCTGGTGTACGGAGGAGGGCTTCTGAAGAGCCTCAACGCCGTTCTGTTAGACAGCCTCGTCGTTTGGTGGAGGCGGTAATACGTCCGATTCGGGTTGAAGTGCTGAATGTCGAGGACGAGGAGGAGGATGTACTGATCAAGGTTCTTGCTTCTGCTGTACATGTTCCCCGTAAGGAATTTCCAGGTATTCAAGTGGCGAACCCAGATCTTCTGGGTGACTTTAGTAGGCATCCTTTAGTATACCTGCACGCAAACGAGGTATGAAGTTAGATCTTTAATCTTCCCCCTTTTTTTCCTATTGATGAGGAGTCAAGGATTCTGATGTTGATCTGCATTTGATGTAGGTTTCTGGCTTCACACAACCTCGAGGGAACTGGTTCAACATCCACTCTATGTATCAGGCTTTGCATGATGACTACAGAGCGATTGTTCATGGCTGGGGATTCGGGTTGTTCTTCTCCATTCTACCCGTCGCTGTCCCTGGGGTTACCTCAGGGCATTGTCTGAGCGGTGGTTTCACCAGACTCAGTCACTCCATTTGTTGGACTGTGAGGTGATGATGATGTTGATGGATTGGCGGTTTATCACAGGTATGGAGTTTAAAGGGGAGCCGGTGCCTTGCACTGCGGATATCACCCCTACTACCGTCAGATCCTTGTTGGGAGTTCCGGCAGAGGCGCTCAAGGGCCGGACTAATCGTACAGGTCCTTTGAGCGTAGTTGCTATGAGCGGGCTGTTGAGTGAGCCTATACCCGATGATGTGAGAGTCAGGGATCACATTCTTCGGCGATTATTCCTGATGATCATTAGGGACTGCTTCATAGCAGATAACTCTTCTACGGTGTCCTTCGCTTTGATCAACGCCACTTGACACGTGGACTGTATATGAGAGTATGATTGGGGTTCCTACACCTTTTCCTACTTCCTCACGGGAATGCGCATGCGATCGCAAGGCTTAACCGAAGCGTAGTTAGGATTCTACCCATTTCTGCTGGTGATTGTTTCTCTTGTCTTTTCCCATGTATAGGTTAAGAGTGTTGACTGACAGCAGATGTTTACCTTTGTTTTGGTAGTTTTGGGCCTATGAGAGGCTTCCCTGTTTGCATCCTGTGAGCGTGTTAGGTTTAGATACCTATCCACGAGGATGGAGATGGCATCATTCTATATTGGCGGAGGTCCTTGTTGCTAAGGGTTTCACTCATTCTCGCCTACAGTTGGAGTTGTTGACAACGGATGTCATCACATGGATTCCCTACTCTGGAGAACATTTGGGAGTTGGTTTTGAGGATGGGTACCCGACTAGAGTAGAGTACGTCATTTCCACCCGCATGATTCCTCTCTTCACAGATGGAGGATGGGAGCTCTACTTAGGATAACGTGCTATTAGGAGCACTACAGGAGAGATCCGTATGCCGATCTTGCCTCCTGCTAGGCGTTATTGGCCTGTTTCATAGTCACCCGTCATTGACATCCCATTGATGGGGATTGACGGTTTTATATTGTCAGAGGGCCCCTGGTCTCAGGAGATGTTCCAGCATTGGTGGATCCCTCGAACTATTGCAGCTCATACCTGCGCCACACAGTTTATGGGGGATATGGTTCCAGGATCCGTGGTGATGACGGATTGGCTAGCCTGTGCCAGAGATCCGACTCATGTGGCACAGATGATGATTGACTTCGGCAATGGACCGGTCACATCTTTTCATTCGGCATTTGGGCAGAGATCCTGAAGAGGTAGATACTTTTGATCCTTCCAGCTCTTTTGCTGGCCCCTCAGGTGACCCATATGGCTTTGCCGGTGCAGATTCTCACTTGTATCAGCCTAAAATCCCTGTAGATAGAGATCCAGTGACTCAGGAGGAGTTACATCAGGTGGACAGGATCGATGATGTAGACATCGACACTATTAACTTTTTCTAATGTATTTCTCGTTATCTCTTTTGATAGGCCTCTGTTAGCTGCTGGGTAGCTTCTCCCCATTCTCGCTATATCTTTTGATAGGCCTCTGTTAGATGTTGGGTAGCTTTGCCCCATTTCCCTGTATTTTAGTTGTACAGAGATGTATTAGATGATGATATACTTAGGAATGTATGTACGCTTTTTCCATTCCCTATATCATATTGTCATCTATTGTATCATGCATGTTATTATGTTATGCATATGTATGTATGTCCAGAGATATTCAGTATTGACCCCTGGATGGTCTTATGACACGGCCCGTACATATGTCTTCTTCGACAGTTAGCCGTATTGATCATACCCCACCATTTTTGGTGGTATCTCGTATGCATTCATGGTATGATAGTATATCACCATCAGACATGGTGATCATAGATGATTTGCTGCAACATACTATAACCCTGTTGATGTTTCAGGTTCCCCCAGGATTTTTAGAGGGTATGCTAGAGCATTGGGTACTGGATATACATGTATTCTGATTCGGGACCCATGAGTTGACTCCTACTTTGGAGGAGTATGCATGGTTGACGATGCTGCCGCTGGAGAAAACTTGCGTGCACATGGTGATGGGAGACATGAGCAGACAGTTCATAACCCTTACAAGATTGAGGCACAGAGTGGTATAGGATGAGATTACATCCGGCCACGTGATATCCCAGCGTTTCCTGTTTGACAGGTTTGGCTCTAAGGATAGCTATGCACGGCATTCCGGGGATTTCACCATACCGAAGGACCATTGGCGTTCAGCCAGAGTAGATGTACTGCTTCTATGCGTATTGTCATACGTCTTCATGCCACGGTACATGGATGAGCTGGCTATCGGTGTCATCATGGCAGTGAGAGCTCTTAGGGAGGGTCATACCATCATACCGATAATCATTGCAGAGACTCTGAGGTCAGCTACATACTGCTGCACTTATCTGGCAGGAGTGTTCACAGGTAGCTCGGTCATGCTGTATATGTGGTTTATGTCACACTTGAGACCGATTGGCACATTTAGACGGCATGGATTTTGTTTCACCCATGATATAGCCATGTCGTACTCCTTCCAACCAATTGGAGTGTCTGAATCTTTGCATCGTGGTCGACTTTTTTTCGCGGGGATTGGAGATCCATTTGCTATATTGCCGTGTTCAGGGCTTAGCTCACCCTACAGCTTCATTACTCATGCTCCAGGCATGGATTATCTTCCTCTAGCTGGTTTGAGGGGTATAATCACTTACCACCCATTGGCCATTATGTGTCGGTTTGACCCGGTTTGAGGATTTTCATCCGTATGAGAAGCGATGAGTCGATTGCCGCTTCACACCGCTTATCGGCGGAGAATAGATCCGGTCAGTATGCTGTTGGGATCGGCCGAGAGCTGGCCGAGTTTTGTCACGGTCGTCCGTGTTGTTCTGCAGAGTATTCCGCATGGATGGAGCAGAGACCGCATCGTGATGCGGCGATAGTAGTATCTGATCTGAGGAATTGATTCTGACGATGAGGAGCCTATTGAAGAGGCTGTTATTCCCATCGATGATTTGACTACTGGGCTGCCAACATTTGTGATGGATTCTCCCACCCCGAGTGCCACTATTACTCAGTATTCGGCACAACATTTGGAGCAGAGCTTACATCTGATGACCTATGAGAAAGATCAGGCTAGGGCCGCGATGTTGATAGCTCTTGATGAGAGAGATACCGCTGTATTAGAGAGGGATGAGGCTAGATCAGCCAGGGATGCATTGATTGGGGAGTGGGATGCCACCTTATCTGCTAGGGATGTGGCCATTGCAGATAGTACCTCCGTTAAATCCCAGTGCTTACATTGATGAGCATTATGCCACCTTGCAGTTAGCCTCTGATCTGCTAGCTCGTGTAGATACCCTTGGGCAGGAGCTTGCAGCGTTACCTCCGTCTTCAGAGAGGGATGCTATGTTAGATCTGATAGTCCACATACATACAGATCTGTAGATAACTTTGTATTTTCCTGCACAGACTAGCTTAGATATTTTTTCATGTATAACACATATGTATATATCAAACAGTATTATGTATGACAGGGAAATATATTTTGATTCACTTCCCTTTTAGTTATGCCTTGATACTTGCTTGATATTTGCCTGTTTCTTCAGGGTCTTATGATCTTGATGCATTCTGAACTTATCCTTGATAGGTGGTCATTGAGACATCGCAAGATCTCTCAGAACGGATCATTGATTTCTGTATATCCCTACCATCTTTGGTGTCTTGGGACTGGTATCTGTATGGAAAAGTGGAGAGGAGGGTGGTTTTTCCTCTCTAAGATTGACCGCACCACATATGGTCGCCAGTACTTCTATTTGTGAGAAGCCTAGTTAATTCCATCTCTTATGGGTTGGTATTGCTCTTTAAGGCACGACCACAGCTTAGATGGTCACCACATCTTCTATTTGTGAGAAGAGGTTGGGTAATTCCATCCCTTTGATCTGAAACCGATGAAATGTGGCGAATTGAAGGTTGATCCCAAAGATCTGCAGACAAGTAATTTTGTTCGGTAGGGTTATATCTTGATCCATGAATGGTCGCCACGTCTCTCTATTGAAGAGGAGATCAAGTCTGCGTAGTTTGAACCTGGTGTAAGAGGTTCAACGCTTAATGTGAAAGGCAGATGGGTGTAGAAATATTTTTGTTGTTTTTTGTGAAGAAAGGGCAGAAATGTTTTTGTTGTTTTTTGTTGTTGCGACCAGGCCATATACATATGGTTGCCTACGTACTCCTATTGAAGAGGAGATCAGGTCGACGTATTTCGCCCCTCAGGACGAATCGCAGCTGAAGAAAACGCGTGAATCCCATGTGAAGGCTATACTGCGGGGAGAAGAAAATTTGATCCCATAATGGGGATAAACCACAAGTGTGGAAAAAGTTTGATCCCGTCCTCAGGACAAACTGCAAGCATAGAAAAGTTTAATCTCGTCTTCAGGATAAACTGCAGGCGTAGAAAAGTTTAATCCCGTCTTCAGGATAAACTGCAAGTGTGAAAAAGTTTAATCCCATCTTCAGGATAAAATGCAAGTGTGAAAGGTTCAATCCCATCTTCAGGATAACCAAAATTGTGAAAGGTTAAATCCCATATCCCGTCTTCAGGATAACTGAAATTATATGGAAGGTTTGAAATAAAGTGATACCAGGCTGCTGGTTTGAAGTGTATGTTTCCCTGAGGGGCAGAAGAGTATGCAAAAAAAGAGAGGGTTTAAAACCGGAATGACTGGTGATTTGATGATCAAAACCAGGATGTTTGTTTGATGGTAACTTTAGACATAGTACCGTTTCACGGTGTCCGAGTTGATAAGCTGTAGAAATTCATCGCCATCCATTTCCTGCAATCTGAGAGAACTGTTGCCTCTTTTATAGTTCTTATAAAAGAGCTCTAACTCGTGTAAGTATACACGGGTCAACAAGTAATACAGAGTAAGTAAAGTATCGATCCCACAGAGAAATTTGTTAAACTTAGACTATTATGCATTAACTAACTCACTACACTTATATGCTTAGATTGATGAATCAAATGTTGATTTGAACTAATTATGATGACCAACTAAAAATAAGATTATAAATGGACTAAATATATGATGAAAACAATGGGATCCTAACTTCATTCAATATTTCGTCTAATCGCCACTGTCATGCAAGAAGTGTTTACATATCACAGGAAAATAGCCAAGGGCACGTAAAGAGTTATAACCATTTTTCAATGCACTATAACCTACTCACATAGCATCTACAGATGTTAGACTCAATGTAATCACCAATACAATCACAATTACCATATGTCTATGCACAATTGCAATCCTATTGATTTTAAGCACAAACCCTTATTCTAGCTCATACGGCGAAACAGTATATGTTTATCTGATTCAAAAAATATGTAAGACTTACACTAGCCCCATATTCGCATGCTATCATGATTACAATTCATATTTGTATGGTCATTGTCAATCCCATACAAATACTGAAATGAATGGTGATCAATCATTCATATATGTAAAACAACCATGATAGATATCCCATATGCTATGCAAAATAAATCTAACATTTAGATGTACAACCAAACTACATATTAAAATCCGTTAGAATCCCATAATGGAGTTTAGTTCATGACTGAACCAAAAGCCATTATGGGATAAAGGCTAAACATGATCAATAAACAAACGAATGAAGTAAGAAGGAGAGAACGATCAAACCCAATCTATGAATAGAAACCAATGATTAACTATTAAATCCACAAAGAAATCCAATAAACAATAATTAAAATTCACAATGAAAGAGAATTCCAAGAAGAAGCAGAGTAGTAGACGTTATGGCTTTCTCCTACGTTGGAATCTCTCCCAAGGTGTAAACCCTAGTTGCTACTATGAAAAATACGTAAAATAAATCTCTCCTTTTTTTTTTCCTTTGACACACGTCAAAATCTTTTTTAAAAACCCTTAAACATCATTTAATTGAGAATTAAAAGTAAAATAAAATTACAGCATCAGCAACACGCACGGCCGCGCGCCTCGCTAGCTTCTCTGTCTCGCGGTCGTGAGACTTGCAGTAAGTTCAGTCCAGTCCAGACGTCCTCTCATGCGGTCGCGCGATAATGCCTCGCGGTCGCGCATTTATTATCTCACGGTCGCGCGTCCATCATCTCGCGGGCGCTCAACTTGCAGAAGTTGCCCATGTCTTGCCCTGCACTCGCGCGGGCGCGCGAGTCTTCACTTGTCTTGCCGCGTGGCTTGTGTTTTGCAGTTTCTGGTTCTGGTTTTGTTCTGCTGCTGCTGCTACTTGTTCGTTCATGCTTTAATCCTCTTGTTTGCTTGATTTCCATGCTTCATTACACCTCCATGCCATGCACATCCTCGCCTTGTGACTAGCCTTCACGCATCCGCTCGCCGATACCTCTAATTCCACCAAAATTAAGCCGATTCCTGCATTTATTCATCAAAAGGAGTTTTAAGTAAATGCAATGCAAAATAACGTGAAATGCAACTAAAACAAAAATGAAATGTACTTGAGGTGGGAAAAATTTGCATGGATTGGTATACAATAAGTGGGTAAAAATACCACTTATCAAATACCCCCAAACTTGAACTATTGCTTGCCCCCAAGCAATGCATATGAATGAACACTAAAAATGCAACCACTAAACTATGCAACTACTCTATGATGCACACTAGTCTCACACAATCCCAACCATAACAGAATTTTAGCCACATTACCTCAGTGAATTATCTCGGTCCAAGGTCATGATTGCAAACCAAACTATAGATATAACATCAGACACTCAGACGATTCATGAATGCTATAGAGATGCTGTGTGTGTGTGTGTGTAGCGTTCACCAAAACTTGATCAAAGCAAAGAATACATGTGCTACATTGCTCAAAATAGAAAATTATAGTCTAAATCAAGACTCATGTATACTCATGCAACATAGACTGTTTCGACATATCAATGCAAACCAAGGTATGCTGAGCTAAATGCTTTCTTTTTACCCACGAGGGCGATTCTCGCACTTTCCTACGGTGTTTATTGCTCTTTTTCTTTTTTTTATAAAGCGAGTGCATTTTACGCTCTTTCTCACTTCCTCTGCAAACGAGTGCGTTTTACGCTCCATCTCGTACCAATTCAGGTATGCCCATGTGTTCCCGCAGTTTGAATGTCAATGTACCCAGTTTATATGCATATTTCACATATTTATCTTTTTGAAACTACATGTTCTATTATGCCAAGCAAAACACGTCTCTTACACCTACAAGTGATTGTGAACCTCTTTGTGCATACCGAAAGCATTTAAACAGCAACATGAATCTCATCGTGTAAAACATTATATCTAAGCTGTGTTATGCAACATATTCTAAAACCGTTCACCATTCACTATCATCATTGGCTAGGTAAAAAATTTTATTATTACGCAAGAATTTGTGTGAGACATGAAAATTAAAACATACTAATCATAATCTATAATGACTAAAAATTAAAAATTTTATGCAAATTTTATCTAACACATAATCATGCAAAATTAATCTAAACATGCTAAAACAAAATGCAATCTAAACTACTATGCAAGTACTCCAATACCCCCAAACTTAAAATGTTCAATGTCCGCATTGAATGAAGGTAACGGGTATAAAAAAAACTCCCCTAATTATCGGCTTGACCACCCTCATCAGGTGGTGAATCTGGTGGTGGATAAGGCATGACGGTCCCAAACTATGGCCATTCCAGCATTGTTCCTTACTACGTGAAAGCTTCGGCCAAGGCTCTGGTGAGTCCCATAGCAAATGTCCCCAGATTGTCATACAATGCGTCGACTTTGCGCTCCAACCTTCGGAGGTGTCGATCGCTAGGGACGGGATGTGCTCGGGTGGATGGACCTGCTTCATCGGTTTATGGGGGTTGCTGAGTTGGCTCGAGAAAGGTGGGTCGGAGAATGAATCCTCGTCCGTGCGGGTGTGGCTCACCACCTGCCCAGTCCTTGAATTTAGCAATAGTGGCATGTGTGATGTCTTATCTTGGATATTGCATTTGTTCGTTGCCCCAATTGCACCCCTGCTGTGCACATAGCATGGCTACCACTGAAGCGTGTGGAATGCTCCCAGTGGTAGTTCCCTTCAGATACTTCACAATGTTTTGATTGATCAAATACCCTACGGCGATATATTCGCCAGTTATGATGCCCCACAGAAGTATGGCACTTTCTGCTGTGATTTCATGTTGATGTGACGATGGCAGTAATTTGGCACAAATCAACAGATTCCATGCCTTGGCGTCTTGATTGATCAAATTTCTTTGAAATATCGAGGTTTGGGTCGTCTTGACTTTGTATGTCCACCTTGTGTCAGGAATGCATAATTCTGCGATGACACGCTCCAAGTCTATTTCTTGATGAGCCCCCGTAATCCAATTGGCCACCCCTGTTGGTGGTCTCGCGGTGATCCTCAGCACGTTTTTGATGGCAGAGGGTCTGTAGTTTACCTCTATACTACGAACCATAGATGAATCGTTCATGGTGACTTTGGCATTAGCGTAGAACTCTCGAACTATGCTCATTGGAATCGGCGTGGGTGCGGCAGTCAGTCCACCCCAACCTCGTTCATGGATCATGGCACACAACTCTCCATCCTAGCCTTCTGGTCGAAACCCTCTTTCCTTGATGAATGTCTTCGCGATAATGCGATAGTATTCTTGCTGGGCCTCCAAACATAAGAATTTATTGTGGTCGACAATGTCCTCCTCGTGACTGCCGGAGGAGGATGAGGAAGATAAATTTGGTCGTGCTCTCTTTGGACCAATTTGAGATAGTTGAAAGAGATAACAGATGAACTTACTGAAAGAGAGAATGTATTTGTGAATTTATAATCTTCACCCTTGTGTATGCTAACCCAATTGAAAGCCCTAACTTTATAGAAGAGAAGAGATGTGGATGAGCGTTGAATGTGGAGGAAATCGTGGAGATTTGGTGGATAGATATACGCTTCAATCTGCATTTGATGGAGTGATAGAGACGTGAGTTATGGTGAGTGAGATATTCTCGCGTCTGTTGTTCTCGCAATTGAGAGTCTGAATGGTTCAATATTCTATTTTAAAATGTTTATATCTGACTGGATTCGGTGCCGCGCGCGGCCGCGCGATCATGTATTGCATTGGGCGCGGGGGCGCGAGACTTACAGAGAATTTATTGGACTGAATGGCTTAACGCACGGGCGCGCGAGTTGGTATTTCCTGGGCCGCGCGGCCGCGCGACGCTAATATCTGCCATTCTAAGATTTGGTCTCATTCTTCCATTAGTGGTGCTCTCCAATCATGGTACCTGTACAGACATTTAATTCACATGAATAAGGCATGAAATAATGGTGATGTACTGTGTACATCGCGAAATTAATGTCAATTGATACTCGTCACACATTTACGATTGCCTATCCACTATCTTTTCATCACTGAATTATAATTACTAACTAAATTAATCAACAAGAAATAACTAAAATAGATGAATTAATGGGTTGCCTCCCATCCAGTGCTAAGTTATAGTCATTTAGCTTGACTATCTCGAAATTTTCATGTCACATCAAGAATTAAGGTGCCTTCCTTGTTGTCCTTGGCACCTTGAAATTTAACGACTTCGGTTTTCATCAATGGCTCTACCTTCAGCTCTGCATTTTCGCCTGTTACACACCTCTTTGATTCATTTGTTCTCAGGTTTTTTACCCAATCCTTTAGGTTAACATCTACCAGAAAACACTCTTTGTCATCTATAGGGAGCTTTATTACCTTGAAGGCATTAAATGTGACCTCTTGATCTTGTACACGCATGGTTAGTTCCCCTTTCTGAACATCTATAGAAGTCCTGCCCGTAGCTAAGAATGGTCTCCCTAGTATGATTGGTATATTCTTATCCTCTTTCGAAATCTAAGATGATGAAGTCAGCCGGAAAAATGAATTTATCCACTTTAACCAATACATCTTCAACAATTCACCGCGGATATGTGACGGACCTGTCAGCTAACTGTAACGATACGTTCGTCGGTCTTGGAGATGGTAATCCCAACTGGTTAAACACTGACAACGACATCAAATTGATACTTGCTCCCAGATCACATAAACACTTGCTAAATTCCATCTTTCCAATGGTGCACGAAATTGTGAAGCTACCTGGATCTTTCAGTTTTGGAGGTAACTTGCGTTGGAGCACTGCACCGCATTCCTCTGTCAAGGCTACCGTTTCAAACTCATCTAATCTCCTTTTCCTTGACAAGATACCTTTCATGAACTTTGCGTAGCTTGGCATTTGTTCCAATGCTTTGGCAAAAGGTATGTTGATTTGCAGCTTTTTGAAAACCTCTAAAAACTTGCTGAATTGTTTGTCATCTTTTTGTTTAGTTAACCGCTGCGGATATGGTACTTGAGGGTGCAGTGGTTGTACTGGACTCTTGACCTTCTCTTCTAAACCTACTTTATTCTTCTCTTCCTGCTGAACCTCAGAATTTTCTAGATTTTTCTCCTCGTCAGTCTTCTGCTCTGCCTTGCGCGGCCGCGTGGCCTCCTTGGTACTTTCATGCACGGGTGCGCGACTTGCAGACCCTGTCAAATCTTTCCCAGATCGCAATGTTATTACTTGACACTGCTCCTTCCCGTCTCTTCTAGGATTCGTCTCTGTGTTACTTGGCAAAGCACCCTGGGGCCTATTAGTAAGCATGTTCGCCATTTGCCCCATTTGAGTATCTAAATTCTTGATAGCCACTGCTTGGATTTTGATCATGACCTCGGTGTTTGCCATGTATTTCAACATCATCTCCTCCACTTCTGATTTCTTCTCTGGATGTGATGCAGCTGGAGTGTGGTGTTGTTGCTGTTGAGGAAATCCCGGTGGAAACGGTGGTTTTGGTGTAAACTGTGGCTGTGATGACTGTGGTTGGAAATGTTGGTTTGGCTGGAACTGATTTTGCTGTTGTCCTTGGTTGTTAGACCAACTAAAGTTCGGATGATTGCGATTATTGGGATGGTATGTGTTCTGGAATTGGCCTTGGTCTTTTCTGTAGTTGTTCACATACTGTACTGATTCTGAGTTGATAGCACATTGATCCGTGGAGTGTGACCCCACACAAATCTCACATACAAAAGCAATTGTCTTAACTTTACTCTCTGCCAAAGTATCTATTTTCTTGGCCATAGCTGCCATTTGTGCCGACAACTATGTAATAGCATCTACCTCCAACACACCTGCAACCTTAGGTATTGACATCCGAGCTGTAGGATTCTGATAGTCATTTGCAGCCATAGTCTCGGTAAGCGTATAGGCCTTATTGTAGCTTTTTTCCCATAATGCCCCTCCTGCGGCTGCATCTACAATCGGTCTTGACTGCCATCCCAAGCCATTGTAAAACGAATTTATCACCATCCAGTCTGGCTAACCGTGATGCGGACACTTCCTAAGCATCTCTTTATACCTTTCCCATACCTCATATAAGGACTCGCCCTGTTGTTGCTCAAACTGAGATATGGCTGTCCTCATCTTTGCAGTCTTAGCCATTGGGAAGAACTTGGTTAAGAATTTTTGTGCTAAGTCCTCCCATGTAGTGATTGATCCTGCCAGCAAAGAATGTAGCCAACTCCTTGCTTTATCCCTCAATGAAAATGGGAATAACCGTAGTCTGATGGCATCCTCCATCACACCATTATATCTGAATGTGTCACAAATCTCGATGAAGCTTAATAGGTGTTCGTTCGGATCATCTGTAGCAGCACCCCCAAACTGTACTGAGTTCTGCACCATCTGAATAGTGCCCATTTTTATTTCAAAGGTATTTCTTTGCTATCATTTGATCCGACTATGCTAGGCTCAGATTCATTTATGTTCGGAATGGAATATTCTCTTAGAGCCTGATGCTCTTCTCTTTGCTCAATTCTTGGTTCTTCCGCCATAATAACTGTCGTACTTTCTAACTGTGCTTGCAAATTTCTCCGCACACTCGCTTTCCAACCTTTTCCGTTTATATTAGCTTGCGCTGGTGTTAACTCTGAGTTGGATGATTGCGTGTGCATAAAATTCTACAAGTACTTGTAACCAAACAAAATAAAAATAGAAATGAGAAATGAACAGAATTGTCTAAGTCATACAATATAGCTTTAAACTAATGATAATTATCTAAACTAACGCCTTTCCTCGGCAACGGCGCCAAAAACTTGTTGCCTCTTTTATAGTTCTTATAAAAGAGCTCTAACTCATGCAAGTATACAAGGGTCAACAAGTAATACAGAGTAAGTAAAGTATCGATCCCACAAAGAAAGTTGTTAAACTTAGACTATTATGCATTAACTAACTCACTACACTTATATGTTTAGACTGATGAATCAAATATTGATTTGAACTAATTATGATGACCAACTAAAAATAAGAATATAAATGGACTAAATATATGATGGAAACAATGGGATCCTAACTTCATTCAATATTTCGTCTAATCGCCATTGTCATGCAAGAAGTGTTTACATATCACAGGAAAATAGCCAAGGGCACGTAAAGAGTTATAACCATTTTTCAATGCACTATAACCTACTCACATAGCATCTACAGATGTTAGACTCTATGTAATCACCAATACAATCACAATTACCATATATCTATGTACAATTGCAATCCTATTGATTTTAAGCACAAACCCTTATTCTAGCTCATACGGCGAAACAATATATGTCTATCTGATTCATAAAATATGCAAGACTTACACTAGTCCCATATTCGCATACTATCATGATTACAATCCATATTTGTATGTTCATTGTCAATCCCATACAAATACTGAAATGAATGGTGATTAATCATTCATACATGTAAAACAACCATGATAGATATTCCATATGCTATGCAAAACAAATCTAACATTTAGATGTACAACCAAACTACATATTAAAATCCGTTAGAATCCCATAATGGAGTTTAGTTCATGACTGAACCAAAAGCCATTATGGGATCAAGGCTAAACATGATCAATAAACAAACGAATGAAGTAAGAAGGAGAGAACGATCAAACCCAATCGTTGAATAGAAACCAATGATTAACTATTAAATCCACAAAAAAATCCAATAAACAATAATCAAAATTCACAATGAAAGAGAATTCCAAGAAGAAGCAGAGTAGTAGACGTTATGGCTTTCTCCTACGTTGGAATCTCTCCCAAGGTGTAAACCCTAGTTGCTACTATGAAAAATACGTAAAATAAATCTCTCATTTTTTTCCTCTGACACACATCAGAATCGTTTTTAAAAACCCTTACACATCATTTAATTGAGAATTAAAAGTAAAATAAAATTACAACGATCGACGCCGCCAGCATACACACCTCTATAGCTTCGTGTCTCGTGGTTACCGGAGACTTGCGATAAGTTCGATCCGATCAAACGCGTAGTCGCATGCGTCTATTATCTCGCGGTCGCGCGTCCATCACCTCATGGTATCTCAACTTCTGAAGTTGCCCATATCTTGCCTCGCTTTCATGGCGGCGCCATGAAGTCTTCTTCACTTGTCTTCTTGCGGCACGCCGCACGGCTTGTGTTCTGCAGTTTCTGGTTCTGGTTTTGTTCTGCTGCTGCTGCTACTTGTTCGCTCATGCTTTAATCCTCTTGCTTGCTTGATTTCCATGCTTCATTACACCTCCATGCCATGCACATCCCCGCCTTGTGACTAGCCTTCACGCATCCGCTCGCTGATACCTCTAATTCCACCAAAATTAAGCCGATTCCTGCACTTATTTATCAAAAGGAGTTTTAAGTAAATGCAATGCAAAATAACGTGAAATGCAACTAAAACACAATGAAATGTACTTGAGGTGGGCAAAATTCGCATGGATTGGTATACAATAAGTGGGTAAAAATACCACTTATCAAGCACCTCCTGTCAATACCTCCTTGACAACAAATGGGCCTTCCCAGTTAGGAGTGAATTTTCCCTTAGATTGATCTTGGTTGTCAATGATCTTCTTCAAAACCAAGTCGTGTTGTTTGAATTACCTTAGTTGGACTTTTCTGTTGTAGGATCGTGCGATCCTTTGCTGATATAACTGACCATGGAAGATAGCGGCGGATCGCCTTTCGTCTATTAGAGACAATTGGTGATACCTGTCTTGTACCCATTGGTCTTCATCCAACTGAGCATCCATCAATACTCTGAGGGATTCCATTTCCACCTCTATGGGGAGCACTACTTCCATCCCATAGACTACTGAGTAGGGGGTTGCCCTAGTTGAAGCACGCATGAAAGTTCTATAGGCTAATAAAGTCAGAGGCAAGAGGTTAAGCCATCCTTTGTGATTGGAGGACATTTTTTGCATGATCTTTTTGATGTTTTTATTAGCCGCTTCAACAACACCATTCATCTTTGGATAGTAGATGACGGAGTTGAGGTGTTTGATGTGGAATTTTCTGCATAAATCCTCCATCATTTTGTTATTGAGGTTCTTAGCATTGTCTGACACAATGACCTCTGGTTGTCCATATCGACAAACAACATTGTTTCTGATGAAAGCAATGATAACTTCTTTAGTAACCCTGGGGAAGGAGGCTGCTTTTACCCATTTGGTGAAGTAGTCGATCATGGTGAATATAAATCGATGTCTATTACTGGCTTTGGGCTCGATGGGCCCGATCACGTCCATTCCCCACATTGAGAAGGGCCATTGCGAACTCATATTGTGGAGTTCCCTTGGAGGGGCGTGGATAGCATTCCTATGAATCTGGCATTGATAGCACCTCTTGACATGATCATCACAATCACTTTGAGTGTAAGCCAATAATGCCCTGCTTACGAGGATCTTCTTGACAAGTAGGGGTCCGCCATGTGAGGGCCACATACTCCACCATGGATCTCATCCATGAGTCTCTCTGAGCTTGGTCTTTATCCAGACATCTGAGGAGACCTAATCCTGCATCTCTTTTGTAGAGTGCATCTCCGCTCAGGTAGAATTTCATAGCAAGTCGATGAATCCGCCTCTTCTCAGTTAGGCTCACCTCAGCGGGTGTGGATCCATCTCATAGATACTCTTTGATATGATGATACCAAGGGTTGTGGATGGGAGGTAGCTCATCCGATACTTCTCCAATGTAATTCCCATAGACTGGGGATTTTTGTAGAGTAAACGTGATGCTTGGCATGTCTTCCTTGTCAGGTATGTAAACCAAGGAGGCCAACATTGCTAATGCATCAGAAAAATTATTCCTATTACGAGGAATATGTAGAAAGGAGATTTCTTCGAACTCCAAAGCCATCTCAAAACTTCTTGATGGTAAGGCGTGAAATGTAATTCTTTGGTTTGATAGATTCTGTGGATTGCTTGATTACCAATTCGGATCCCCAAAGATATTTAACCACTTTGATGCCCATTGAATCGGGCATGTTTTAGCCCCATGATCTGACCTTCACACTCAACCGTGTGTTGTTGGTCCGACAAAATGTAATTTGATGGCGATGGGATCTCGCTCCCGTCATGGGATATTCAAACCGCCTCCTCTCGAGCCTTACGTGTTAATAGCTCCATCAAAATACATTCTCCACGTATGGCATGTATCGTCTCGATGTTATAGCTTTGAATCTGGTCATTACCCTCTAAATCGGAAAGTATGTTTCTAAGGGTTTGTAATCCCTGCGTGTCTGGCGTGACGGTTGATCCACAATTCCTTGACCTTTGACAGACTTTTGCGTCACATAGACGATGTCAAATTGTTGTAGGATCAACTGCCATCTAGATAGTCAATAATTCAGTATAGGTTTGCTGAACACATACTTGAGAGGATCCATTCAGGATATGAGATGGGTTGTGTGACCATGGAGGTAATGCTATAACCTCATGGAAGCCCACGCTAAAGCACAACAAGTCTTCTCGATCAGAGTGTACTTGTGTTCACTGATGCTGAATCTTTTGCCGAGGTAATAGATAGCTCGTTCTTGGCCTCTATTGTCTTTTTTGCTTGGCATCTACGTAACCCATGGCATTGTCATTTATGGACAGTTACATGACAGTGGAACATCATCCCTGGGAGGTACCAAAATAGGAGCGTTAATCAGTTGCTCTTTGATTGTGAGGAAGGCTTTCTGACACTCATCATTCCATTTCATGGAGGAGTTCTTCCTTAACAACTTAAAGATTGGCTCACAGGTTGCTGTGAGTTGAGAAATGAATATGCTAATTAAGTTGATCCTTCCCAAAAATCCCCGTATTTCCTTCTCTAAATGAGGAATGGGCATTTCCTTGATGGCCTAGATTTTGGTAGGATCCAGTTCAATCCCTTTCAGGCTGACTAAGAAACCTAACAACTTGCCTAACTTAACACCAAAGGCGCACTTGGCGGGATTCAACTTCAAGTTATACTTACGCAACTTGTTGAAAAGTTTTATGAGATGGTCTAAGTGGTCTTCCTCCTTTTGGATTTGACAATGATGTCATCCATGTAGATCTTTATCTCTTTATGCATTAAATCATGGAGAAGAGCCATCGTAGCTCGTTGATAGGTTGCCCCGACATTGATGAGGCTGAATGACAACCGTCTGTAGCAAAAAGTTCCCCAAGGCGTGATGAAAGTAGTTTTCTCACGATCTTCCTCAGCGACCATAATTTGATGGTACCCCGCAAAGCAATCAGCAAAGGAGTACATGTCGTATTGAGTAGTATTGTCAATAAGAATGTGGATAAAGGGCACGAGAAAGCTATCTTTAAGGCAAGCTTTGTTCAAATCTTGATAATCCACGCAGACTCGCACCTTTCCCCCTGGTTTAGGCACGGGAACAATGTTGGATATTCACTCCGGATATGTAGACACCATGATAATGCCAGCTTGAAATTGTTTCACAATTTCTTCTTTAACCTTTAACCTCTACTCAGGTTTCAATCGCCTGAGCTTTTGCCTAACTGCCCTGAATCCTTCTTTAATGGGAAGGCGATGAAGAACAATGTCAATGGACAAGCCCACCATGTCTTCATGAGACCATGAAAACACATCCTGGAATTGGGTTAACAGTGCAACCATGTTATTTCGTTGATTTGTGGTAAGGTCTGAACCAATCTGGATTAACCTAAGGTTGTCTAAGGTTCCAAGATTGAAAGAAGTGGTTTGATCAAGATTGGGTTTGGGTTTGTCTGCAACCCATTCCTTAATCTCTTGAGGTGTCTCAATGTCCTCTTGTATGTCCATCAAGTCTGAGTCCAACTTTGCATCAAAGTTACAGCCCTTGTGGAGAGAAGGTACCTCATCAGCAAGTACATGCACATCTAAATTTAGAGTCCTGAAACAAAATATGCTTTCACTTAATATATGCAACTGTTCGATCATACAAAAGTGTTAGCATGTACTTGATAAAATAACTGCTAGTACTGTAAAGGAAAGCAAGCAATTAAAGTTATCTACAGGGCAGAGGGATTTTCTGCCCATTTTACCCTCGTCGACCAATGCATGGAGTGCTACTCCAATTGTCGAGGGAAAAGTCCTGAAGGACTGCAATGATGGAAGGATCATCATTGTCCTCCTTTTCCCGAATGATAACCTTGACATCTGGGCAATCATCGTCTGGGGTGTATCTATTTGTATGTTCATCATGAACAATGACGCGTATGCCTGCCATCATCAAGGTAAGGTCATGTTTACGTTTCTGTTCCTTTTCTTCCACCTCGAGATCAGGAATCAACACCTCTTTTGCTTTGATTGGCACTAGTTTTGGAAACAGTATAGCCATAACATGGGCTGGAACCTTTACTGGAGATTGCATCAACTCATGAGGTAAAGGTATAGAAAATCGCTGTGCGGCGGAAGCTTGAGGAACTTTCTTGTGCTTATGAGGATTCTTGTGTCTGGAACTGGCAGAATATCCTAGCCTGGCTGTTCCAATTTGACTTGACATTTGGATATGGTGCTTAATACCCTGCTTATCTTTACCAAGCCCTTGTCCAGATTGATGACCCACTAACATCATCTCTTGAGTGGCTGACATAACCTCGTCAGAAATCTTGGGTATGGGAAGTGGCGCTCCAATAGAATGGTATTGCGTGTTACTCACTTCCAAAGTATGGAAACTGGCCGGTTCAACTTCTGAATTGAAGCTGATAATTGGTAGAGTTCCTTGTTCAGGACATTCCTACCGGCCGTTGATGATGACTAGACTGTTGTTGATAATGTATTTGAGTTGTTGATGTAAGGTGGAAGGAACAACTCCAGCCATGTGTATCCATGGTCTCCCCAATAGCAGGTTGTATCCTGAGTCTATCTTGAGGATGTGGAAAGATACATTGAATGTATTTGGACCAATCTCAATTGGTAATTCAATCTTTCCAACGGAATTTTATTGGGATCCATCAAAAGCTCTGATGACCGTATGGCTGCTTTGGATCTGCTTGAGATTCATATTCATCTTCACCAAGGTGGCATAAGGACATATATTTAGAGATGAGCCTCCATCTATCAAAATTCCAGCTAGCATGTACCCGGAAGATAAAACTGCAATATGTAGAGGCTTGCAATGACCGGTCCCTTCGGGAGGTATGTCGTCATCAGTGAAGGATATCACATTGTTGTTGAAAATTTGATCAACCAAATATTGAAATTTTTCCACATCCACTGATTTTGGTAAGTAGGCTTCTTCCAAAACCTTCAGATCTTCCGATGATCCTCAGAAGAGAAAACCAAGTCCAGTATTGAAATTTGGTGTGGAGCTTCTCGCAAGCTTAAAATTACTTTGGCTTCATTGTGGCCCATAGTGTAGAGGAATTTTTTAATCTTCTCCATGGGCAACTTCCCCTTTGCTTCGCAAGTAGGTTTAATAACCCGTTGAGGAAAATACAATGGATTTTCCTTCGACACTGTAGCAGTAGTATGAGACGTGGATCCTTCAGCTTCTCTATAATTCCATAGAACTTTGTGTAAGCTGACAACAGGATATTGTGGTCTAAAAGATAAAGAAATTGGCTCAGGTGCGGCCACTTTCAAAGGATTGTCAGCTCCTTTGAGTTGAATTGGTTGTATGGGAAATACTTTGACAGTCTCATCATCCACTTTGGATATAACTGCTACTGATCCCTTCCATTTGGTAGGACATGCATTCCCACCTTTGAGTTGCACAGTGTAATCATCTGCTATTTGCAGGACATCGCTATCAATAAGATTCTGAATGAGATGGCGGAGTGCCCAGCATTTTTCTGTGTTGTGACAGTGAGAATGTGAATGATATTGACACACTTCATCAGAATTAAACCGTCTTGAACGGGGATTGATTGGAGGTAGAAGGAAGGTAATTCTTCCTTTGTTGATCAACATTTGCAATATCTCCTCCATAGATTGGCCGAGATAGGTAAATTCCCTTTGATTGGCAAAATCCCGATGGGCTTTAGCATTTGCTCTCTTCGCAACCTTATCCTCCATAGCTTCGCTTTCTGAAGGTGTCGATGAAGCATTGATAACAAATGGAAAGAGATAGGCATGCTCCTGCCTGATTAATTAGTGTGTGACTTGATGCTGGTGGGTCACTAGTTCTGCCAATTGCTCAATTTGTTTGCAAAGAGCTTTCATCTTTCGTTCCATGGTAAACTGGAACTTTGCATAATCCCATCTGTCAACACTGTCTTTGATGGGTTGGGATGATTCGCCAGAAGAATTGGAACCTTGTCCAGTGCTCCAACTGATCATGTTGACCTCTTTTTCTTTGTGTTGAGGAAGAGGGTTATCTTGCGAATGAGGTTGATCAGGTTTGGTGACCACGATCTCATCGTTGTCTATTAGATCTTGAATCTTGTGTTTCAAGGTCCAACAATCTTGAGTATCATGTCCAGGTGCTTCGGCATGATAAGCACACTTCCGAGTAGCATTAAAACCCCTCCCATTAGGGTTGGGCCGGTGGAAGAAGATGTATAATTTTCTTACGAGCGATCGGAAGAGTAAGAATATTCTCGGCGAGTCCCCTAAGGGTGTGAGCGTTCGAGGTCGCTTTACTTCTCCACTTTTAGGCAATGGAGGGTTTGAAGATTGTGCTGGAAAAGGAGAGTAGTTTCTCCTCTGCATAGGCATGCTTTGATTGCCTTTTTGTCCTTGTATTATCAAGGAAACATCCTCCTCTTTCTTTTTATGGACCCTTCGGGGGTTGTTTCTATAAGATCCGGACTGGATGTGCTCAGCAACAGCTTTAAGAGTGGCTAGGTCTTGAATTTTACCGGACTTCAATCCTATCTCAGCCATTTCTCCGTGCTTAATCATTTCAGAGAATGGTTTGCCAATACCAGCTGAACTCTTTCATAGAAAGGATCTTCTTGTACATCTATGAAAGTCATGACCATTTCTAATTCTATCGTGGAAGGAATAACTTGAGCAGCAAGGCGCCTCCACCTTTGAGCGTACTCTCTAAACGACTCATTAGACTGTTTCTTGACCTTGGTGATTTGATACCGGTCAAGAGCCATCTGAGATTGAAAACTGTATTGAGTGAGGAAGTCATGAGCTAGCTCTTCCCAGCTATGGATCTTTGAGTTGTCTAATCTGGTATACCATGAACGGGCTTCTCCAGTCAGACTTTTCTGAAATAGCTACATTCTGAGCTTTTCATTTTCCGCATAAGATCCGAGTTCTCCAATGAACACCTTTAAATGTGTATAAGGATCCCCTAATCCGTCATATTTCTCAAAATTAAGGGTCTTGAATTTCTCTGGATAATGAACACCAGAAAATATGCAAAGGTCTGCATATGAAACACTGCCATGTGTTCCAATCCCTTTGAGAACACGAATAGTTTCCTCCATTTGAAGGACCTTCTTCCTAATATCACCGGTGTCTGGATATCCTTTGAGATGGGTGTTTTCAGGGTCTTTGTTGGTCGTATCCAACTGAGGTTCTGGAATTATTTTTTCTAGACCTTGAACTCCTCCTTGTGTAGAGGATTTTGTATGCATAGGTATCTTCATACCCTGAGTAGACTGGTACAATTCTTTCAGTAGAACATCTAAGTTTGTGATTTGTTTACTCAATCCGTCAAATTCTTCTTGGGAAACAGGACTAGACTGTTCGGAAGAAGACATGATTGGTTGTAGGCTCGTGGCCTTTTTGGATTTTGAGCGGGTAATAGGCCCAATTGCTTCCCTACAAAAAGACTTATGTAGTCTAGTCTTAGGGTAATATAAATGTTATCATAGCATGTCTGTTGTAGGAATTTTGTCCAGCAAAACCGATTGTTAATTGATAACATGTCATGTATGCACATATATTCTTCATATTTTCCATTACATATGGATGAACATGGAATAAAATTACAAGTAAATACTTTTACAAGTAATTGAAAACTGGAAAGCATGAAGAGACTTTCCTCTGTATTTGGTTTATCAGAGGTTAACCTATCTTAGGGTTTCTCTTGCGACTTTTTGGCATGAAGGTTCCTAGATCATCGCAATCTACTTGACGGGAAGTTAATCCGGTCTTTCAACTGGAGCGAATCTGGGTGGTGCCTTTGCTGAGCCTCGTTGGAATTATTCTCCCTACGAGTCCAGTAATCAAACACCGACAGGATAGCCTCCTGATGGAGGAACCACGCAACATACATTCACATACAACGTGTCTCACCGTTTATGCAAAATGATGACATGTGTGAAGCACTAATATCACAGATAGATATTTAGCAGTGTAGTAAGTAAGATGCATTCGTACACAATCATCAGAAATGTAAATGCAACATTCACACACAAGCATATAATAATTTTGAAAAGCTTGTAATAGCTGCTTAAGCCCTCTTACCGGAGTCCCCAGCAGAGTCGCCACCTGTCGACGTCGGGATTTTTAAGTGTCCCTTTTCGTTACTTGTTCTTTGTTGTTCTCATGTTAATGTGAGATTTGTTTGAAAAAATAAGTGAAAAAGGTCCGACATGTATAATGTTGACGATTTGACTTTAAGAGTCGCCATTGGTGTATTTAAATCGGTTGCACCAACGCGAATCGAAAAGGTTTGCACATTGACCCAGTGATTTGACACTGCTAGACGGGTCTGTGAAATCAAGATTCATTTTGGGTCCGGGGGCTTGATTATGCGGAGGGAAGGTGTTAGGCACCCCCCGACATCCGTGTTACCACGGTGACCGCCAGTTTTCAAAGAAACTGTTATATGAATGTGTGTGTATGTGTGGATCAATGTGCAATTATTTGGAAGTAGTGATGTACCTCATTCGCACCTATATACATAGGGTTTGAATTTATTAAAAAATCTAGTTTTAAACAAGATATAGCAATGACGTTTTGTAAAAGAGGTTTTTCAAACCATGTGCTCAATAGTAATTGAGGCCTTTGATACTTCCATTTTATTATTAAATGTTTTTCTTGTTTGCTTTTATTTTTGAGATGCGAAGCATTCTCGAGAAAATAATATACAGCATTACCGAGCTCCTCATGGGCATGACAGCCATCCAAGGAAATTCAAACACTTTAAAATAATGTACAAGCTGCTTGCAGCTGAAAAATGTCCATCATAGGAACCGAATTTAGATTCAATAAACTGAATCTGTGATCACATGATTCCTAGGCTCACATGATACTGTAATTTTTATGGAAAGTAGTAAGCAGTTATATATATAAGCTGTAAATACATATATATGGACATGATCAACCGCCACGAAGTAAACTCTAGGCGGGACAAAATGTAAATAAAGCTGTAAAAGCGATCAACTGCCACGAATTAAACTCCAGGCAGGACGAAATGTAAATAAAGCTGTAAATGGCCACGAAGTAAACTCCAAGCCCGACAGAAATGTAAATATATATATATATATATATATATATATATATAAGCAGTAAATGCACTGGATGTGAATCCAGGCTCATCGGATATGTCCGAGAACAGTTATATATATAAGTATATATATATAAAAGCAGTAAATGCACTAGATGAAAATCCAGGCTCATCAGATATGTCTGACAACAGTTATATATATAAGTATATATATATATATATATATATATATATATATATATATAAGCAATAAACGCTCCAGACCAAAGTCTAGGCTCAATCGAGGCATAACTCGATAATGTTAGTCCATATATGAAATATATACATATATAAGTATATATATATACAGACAAAAATGAAAACCACGGATCAAAGTCCGGGCAAACACACACAACACGACTCTCAATGTGTATAACAGTGTGTGCTAATATGAGAAGAAGACTTTATAAAATGGGAGAAGGCTTACAGTGGGATGCCAATGTAGACTTCTATGACTTTAAATGGATAAACACTTAGCTCCCACCGGATAAAAGATAGTTATATGTGAGCTAACAAGTGTTTAAAGATGAGGAAACACTTAAAAGATGTGTATACAGAGTAAAATGGACAGGGCTTCCTCGCCATTTCCTCTCCTTCTCCTCTTCAAATGGCTAACCCCAAGGCTCATATTTATAGACGGATGGCTACAGGTACACCTACGGCAGCTGCAGGTACACCGGCGGCTGGTCGTGGTGCATTCGAGCCTCGCGGGTCCCGTCATCTCGAAGTACGTGCATTGTAATGTCTACTTGAACTTACAGAACTTCAATCCGAGCATCCGAATGAGGTATATCTGACCTTCTTCGGACCGCTTGTGTCGAGAGTTACGCAATGACATGGATTAGAGGTTGTACGAAGTCATGAAGAGGGGTCTATGCCCATGGTCTTCAAGCTTCAAATTCTATCCAAAGTACTGCCACACATAATAGTCACTCGGGATTGTAACTCCTCGGTTCTTGTGGGACATTGTTGGATGTATGTATGTATGAAGCGTTGAGACGACGCACAGGTGTTGAAGAGATAAGATGACGTTTGACTCTTCGCCGGGGTTATCGCCGGTTTGAGTTGAATGTAGACGTTGCTCAGGGTTATATCTGAGATTGGACTACTTGTTGGTATTCCACGATATCATCTTGTGAGAGAAAACATTGAGGTGGTAAGATGACGTTTTGACTCCTCATCGGGGTTATCACCGGTTTGAGTGGAAAGCAGACGTTACTCAAGGTTACATCTGAGAGTGGACTGCTTGTTTGGATGCCTCACTGGCATCTGTGGGCGTGCCTATTTGCCCGTTGTTAGCTCCGGGTCTGAGGTATGAGTGCCTCGGTAGGAGGTATGAGCTTGAAGCTGATCGCATGTGTTTGAAACAAGCATTTATGGAGTTATCGCCGGAACTGCAATGGCATCCCTTGGGGCTATCACCAAGGATGGAGTCAAAACTCCCAGTGTTGGTTCTGGGACTGGAACTGAATGTCGTGGTGTTATCGCCGAGACAGAACTGTCATCTCCGTTGTTGTTGCCGGTCTTTTGATTTGTATATCTTGGGGTTATCTCCGAGATTGGAAATGACACTCCCGGTGTGTGTTCTGGGGTTTGGAATGACGTTCCCGGTTTATGTTCCAGGTTGGAACTGATGTTCCTGATTTGTATTCCGGGTTGGAACTGAACTTCCGGTAGTATCCGAAATAGATGTCACCGTCTTCCGTGGTTATCTCGAAAGACGATCTCTACCCTCTATGATATGTTAATAACAAAGCGCGAAAAATTTTGAGTCTCTACAATGTTATCTAGTAATATTATTAAAATAATATGAATTATTAATAATGGGAAATACTATATAGTGACAATTATTGAAACAACAATAATATAAAATATCAACATAGCAATTATTAAATCAATAAAATATTGAACAATAATTACTATAACAATTATTAAGTAGTGCCTTCTTATGTAAGAATAAATAATCAATACTGCAGTGCTACTTATGCAACACCAGATGCTCTCTTGTCTGCAACATCATAGACATCGTATTTTAACTACCGGGTATTCCAACAGTGTTAACGGTAACAACTACACCATTATTTATAAAAACTCATACTTGTCATTTTCTTCATTCAATCACTTTCCATTATGGGGCCCACAGAAGGCTGCGCTGTCGTATGAATATTCCCCGACAACAAGAATATTCCATGACCAAACGAATATTCCCCGACAAAAATGAATATTTTATAACCACTTGCTTATTTAAAATATTTGCGCATTTTACCCATAACTAACAACATTAATCAAATTAACCCTTACTATTTCAAAATAATAAATAGAGGAAATTCCATTTTATTCATAAAAGTTGGGGTCTTACAACCTCCCCTCCTTATGAAATTTTGTCCTCGAAATTGACGTACGTACCTGATGTTTCGAAAAGGTGAGGATACCTCGCTTTCATTTCTGTTTCCAACTCCCAGGTCATTTCCTCAATAGTATGGTTCCTCCACAAAACTTTGACTTGTGGTATGACCTTTGTGCGTAGGGCATGCTCCTTCCTATCCAAGATCTTTACAAGTACCTCCTCGTACGTTAAGTCTTCGGCTATCTTGTCTGGTTCTAACTCAATAATATGGTTCGGGTCTTTCACATATTTACGAAGCACAGATATGTAAAAAACATTATGAACACGAGACATGCTTGGAGGTAACGCGAGTCTATAGGCCACATTTCCTACTCGGTCAAGAATATGAAATGGACCAATAAATCATGGATTGAGCTTTCCTCTCTTCCCAAATCTTGTAACTCCCTTCCATGGAGCAACACGTAACAATACATGATCCCCAATATCAAATTCCACATCCTTTTGATGAAGATCCGCATAACTCTTTTGTCAATCCTGTGCTGTTTGTATACGTTATCGGATCTTTTGGATCTTTTCTGTAGTTATACGTACGAACTCTGGTCCCAACAATGTTGCTTCACCTACCTCATCCCAACATACTGGAGAGCGACACTTTCGTCCATACAATGCTTCAAATTGAGCCACACCTATGCTTGCCTGATAACTGTTGTTGTAGGAGAATTCCACCAATAGAAAGTATTTATCCCAACTCCCTTTGAAGTCTAGGACATAGAGTCTTAATAAATCCTCAAGAGTTTGAATTGTCCTCTCTGATTGTCTGTCCGTTTGAGGATGGTATGTCGAACTGAATCATAAATCCGTGCCCATAGCTTTCTGCAAGCTAACCCAAAATCGTGAAGTGAATCTTGGGTCTCAATCCAAAACTATGGATACTGGCATGCCATGTAACCTCACAATCTCATTCACATACATATGAGCAAGACGTTCAAGGGAATAAGTCTCCCGTATCGGCAAGAAATGAGCAGACTTAGTTAATTTATCAACAATAACCCAAATCGCATCTATGCCTTGAGAAACCTTGGGAAGACCCGTAACGAAATCCATGATAACAAGTTCCTACTTCCATTTCAGAATCTCTAGTGGTTGCAATGGAACCTTTGGCACTTGATGCTCCGCCTTTACATATTGACAAGTTAAACACCTCGAGATAAATTTCGCGATCTCTCTCTTCATATTGTTCCACCAAAATGTATGTCGAAGATACATTTTGGTACTTCCAGGATGGATTACAAACAGTGTATTGTGTGCCTCCATCATGATCTTGTACTTCAAATCAAAGTCGTTAGGAACACAAAGTCTAGATTTGACTTGAAGTATTCCTTCTTCATCGATTCTTTCTTCAAGGATAACACCTTCTTGTACTTTCTTCTTCATACGCATCAACTCCGGGTCTGTGGCTTGAGCAACTTTCACTTTATCAATTAAAGTTGGTTCTATGTGTAAGACCCCAGCTTTTATAAATAAAGATGAATTTTCTATAAATATTATTTTTCAATATTATGGAATAAATTTGATATAATGTTATAGTTGTGGGTAATATTTATAAATTTTGCAAATTATGCAAGTGGTTATATTATTCAATTGGTCGGGGAATATTCGGTTTAGCGAGGAATATTAATAACGACTTCGATCATTGGTGGACCCCACAATGTAATTATTGTTTGGATTGAGAAAACGACAAAAAATATTTTATTGAAATAACGGCGGAAGTTTTACCGCTGATCTTTGTTGAACTACTTTCGGTAGTAAAACCACGATGTCACGTAGGGTTGCAAGAAAGACACGATATTGATTATTGATGCTTATGTGAGAAGTCACTCGGTTTGATTCCATTATTGTCGATTAATAATATGAATTATTATAGCGATAATGATGTTTTGTTTTATTCGTATTATTAACGTAATAAAATGTAAACATCTTTTATATAAAATGTAATACTTTATTAAAGTTATTCTATAAATAAAATATATTATATTTTATTATGCATAGTGTTGCATAGTGTTTTGCATAGTGTTGCATAGTGTTTGCATAGTAAAATGTTTTTATATAAATAGAATATATTATATTTTATTTAAAAGATTTTGCTTTAAATATGGAGCGTCAGATTAAAGTAAATCAATCTGGACCGTTCATGTATTAATTACTATGCATTCTATTTTCCTATAAATAGAAGCTCATTCCTTCATTATTTTCTTACGAATTCACTGAAACTCTAGAGAGAGAAACTATAGAGAAAAAAGAAAAAGTATTCTCGCTACTTCACTTTGCCAATATTCAGTTCTTCTAAGGTAGGGAATATTATTTGTTATACTCGTAAGGGGTGTTATTCTTTCTTATTCATGAAGAGAACTGTTGTTATTCCATTGCTTATTATTCTGTTGGAATAACCTGTATACGTGGTTTACCCTATACTTGGTGACATTCTTCTATTATTACATTGGAACATCACATGCGTGTGTTTTACACCGGACTGGTTCCGCTTTTATTATTACATTGGAACATCCTGTGCGTGTGTTTTACAGGACTGGTTCCGCTCTTTATCATTCTGTTGGAATATCCTATCTCATGTGTTTTACACCGGATCTGTTCCATCTTTATTATTACATTTGGAACATCCCGTGCTTGTGTGAATTTCACCGACCTGGTTCCGTTATTATTATTACATTGGAATAACTTTTATCATGCAATACCGCATGCATGGTGATTTCTTTTGTTATTCCATTCTTTATTATACCAAGTTGGTTAAAACTTTGACTTCTATACTCCATGAAATTAGTAGAATATTCTTGATATTTGCGTTTCATCCAAAGATCTTTTCATGGAAATATTCTTCCGATCATTCTTGAATTTTACTCTACAAAAGCAGTTATCATGTTGACAATTTGGGCGTTAATAATTCCTGGATAAAATAATTCTTGAACTTGTTTTATTGAATTCTTATATCATTGTCATCATCCTCATGTTTATATTTTTTTAAAGTCATCCGTGGCTTTTAGTGTGCATAGATGGACTTGGTATGATTATGACCGAGAGACTATTCGATTGTAATCATGACCGTAATGTTACAAATGATGTGGTAAAAATCCTCGATTAAGTAGTAGTGCATTGATGGATGATTGTTGGCATGATCATGACCATTAATGAATACACAACTATTCTTGGCGCGTAGTGCATGAATAATTGTGGTCGTGATACTAAAGAATATCCTTGGCCGTAGTGCAGGGGTGATTCGATGATGTGGATTATTTATTAAAGTCGAGTCTCAAATATAACAATGATGAAAAACCTTTTAAATCATAAAAGATAGTAGATTTTATTTTCTACTTGACTCTTTTAATGGATTGCTTGTTCACCGCAGATTAAACTTGATGTTTATTATATTTTATCGGTTTAACATCATTGAAGGCTAATGATAATTTATTACGCATTATCTTAGTCGTAATATTTCTTCTTTGGGCTAGTTGAGCTCACCCTTTCTTTCACCGTTCTCTTGAGAAATGAGAACATAGGCGGGACGAGTCGGGAACGGAGTAATGGTCCGAGAGGATAGCATTAGTAGTCCTCACTATTACGTGAAATAGTGTGATAATAATTGTAATGAGGACTCCTTTTGAGTTTGTATAATATCTAGTAGATAATATTTGTATTCAAACTCACGCTTATGTCGTATTGTACACACGACGCTTATATTAGTAAGTTGTATTTAAATTACATACCATGTATCCGACTACCCAAGATGGGTGATGTATACCTAATTTTGGGGCGTCACGGTTGGTATCGAGCTTAGGATATGATCCTGCTAAGATGTGAGAATAGTACTAGGAGGGGAGAGGCAGGGAATACCTTCGCTAGTATGACCTATCTAAGTTTATGTGCTATTTTATTGGTCGGTCAGAATATAGGGATAATTTGTTACATGTCAATTAACCTTTTGTTTTGTGGCGATGATCTCGAAAATGACATTTGAGAATGTTGAGAATAGCAATGGAGCACAGAGCGATCGTTGATTCGCCACATATTAATAATCGTGATAATGTGCATCGAAGGCGACAATCCTCATGCAAACAACAACACCGACCAAATGATGAATGATCAAATGTTCGAGGCTTTATCTGACAAAGAAAGAGAGCGACTCCTATCCAAAACGTAGGTGGAAACACGAAAAACTCTCGGTCACCGCTAAACAATTCAAGGAGCCGGGACCACCGGGAGTTTAAGGGAGAGCCAAAACCACTTCGGCGGAAGCATGGATAAAGCAGATTACCAAGATATTTGATGTCTTGGGATGCTCCGAGGAGCAAAGGTTCCTTTCTTAGCTTTTATGTTGCGCGGAGAGGCGATTCTTGGTGGGAATCGGTAAAAGCGTACTCAACCTCTTTGTCTTCAAGATATCTTGGGAGAAGTTCCATGAAATGTTTCAATGACAAATACTATCCCGAAAGTATTCGCCACATGAAGGAGGTGGAGTTTATCAAGTTGGAACAAAACAATATGACCAAGACGCAATACGAGGCAAAATTTGCGAGTTATCACGATTTCGTCCCCACTTGGTGGATAATGAAGAAAGAATGGCGCGAATGTTTTTAAGAGGTTTGAAGTCGGAGATACGTCAACATCTTATTTCTCATAAACCGTGTTTGTATTCGGATGTTGTAAATAGGGCTCGATTAGTGGAACGCGATAACGAGTCAACGCTTGACTAAAAGAGATCAAATAAGCAAAAATTATTATACCAATGAGAGTAGTCATCGAGCGGTGACAACAAGCGTGGAGGGAATCAACGGGCCGATATGGTAACCACTTGGTGGTAATCGGGGCCAAACAATAAGAATGGACATTTCAAGAAAGCGGAGATTTAACAATGATGGAAAGACGTCAAGACCAAAGACCCGTTGTTAAGGAAGGAGAAAGACCACCTATCATATGCTTCAAATGCGGAGGAGAGGGACACATCGATCCAAATCGCGCCATGTCAGTCAAAGCATGTTATAATTGTGGAAGAGAAGGTCACTTAGCTCGATTTTTGTGCCATCAAGACAAATTCAACTAGGATGGAGGCACCAAAGTAGTCGGAAAAGTCAAAACCCAGTAGTGCAAGGAGAGCGTTTGTTGTGACCTCCCGGAGAGCAAGGAACTTGAATGAGGTCATCATGGGTAAGCTTATCATAAACTCTAATGAAGTCTATACTTTATTTGATACCGTTCTACCCATTCTTTTATTTCTCTACTTGCGCTCATCGATTAAATTTGACTCTGGAGAAATTAGACTTTGACTTATCTGTGGAAACTCCGTTGGGAGAAACCCTCATTACATCCACTGTTTATAAGTCTTGTTTGGTTCAAATCGGTACCTCACATTACCCGTCGATCTTATTTCATTAAAAATACTTGCATTTGACGTGATTCTAGGGATTGATTGGTTAACTACTTATCATGCAAAAATTGATTATTTTAAATAAGGTTGTTAGCTTTCATATTCCTAATCAACCTATTATGCTAATTCAAATGACCAAACCATTAAAATCAATCACGGTCATCTCAAGCCATAAAGCTATTCGCTTATTGAAAAACGGATGTCAAGCTTTCTTAGCTCATGTCACGATTTAAACAAAAATACGCCGCTTTTGAACGATATTTCTATTGTTAATAAATTTCCGACGTATTCCCGGAAGAACTTCCCGGCCTACCCCGGCGTGAAATTGAATTTTGTATCGACCTTGAACCCAGACAAAACCTATTTCCAAAGCCCCATATGTCGAATGGCTCCTATTGAACTTCGTGAGTTAAAGACCCAACTACGAGAATTGTTGAACATTGGCTTTATTCGTCCTAGTACTTCTCCTTGGGGTGCTCCTGTTCTATTCGTGAAGAAGAAAGATGGGAGTATGCGACTTTGTATTGATTATCTAAGTTGAATCATGTCACCATCAAAAATAGGTATCCATTGCCACGTATTGATGACCTGTTTGACCCGATTGCAAGGAGCCAAATTCTTTTCAAAGATTGATCTTCGTTCCCGATATCACCAATTGAAGATTAGAACCACCGACATTCCAAAGACGGCTTTCGAACTTCGATGCGGGCATTATGAATTCCTAGTCATGTCCTTTGGATTGACTAATGCTCCTCTTTGCCTTCATGGATATGATGAACCGAGTATTAAAGGAATATTTAGATCACTTTGTGGTCGCCTCTTTATTGATGACATCCTTATTTATTCCAAAAGCCGTGAAGATCATAAGGAACACTTGAGGTGACACTCCAAAAGCTTCGTGAATATAAGCTTTATGCTAAGTTGAAGAAATGCGAGTTACGGCTTGAAGAAGTAGCATTCCTTGGGCACGCGGTATCAAGTCATGGAATATCTGTTGACCCAAAGAAAGATTGAAGCTATTCAAAGTGGGAACAACCTAAATCGATGATCAAAGTCGTAGCTTTCTCGGTTTAGTTTGGTTATTATCGGAGATTCGTGGAAGGATTTTCTCGAATCGCTACTCCATCGACTCAAATGACTCGAAAAGATACAAAGTTCGGTTGGAGCGAAGAATGTGAGAAGAGTTTTCAAGAACTCAAGAGGAGACTTATTTCAAAGACTGCTTACGACAATACCATCCGCTCGGAGGATTTGTCATCTCAAAGGATGATGCTTGAGCAAAGGGTTGGGATGTGTTCTCATGCAACATGGAAAAGTTATAGCTTTATGCCTCATGACAACTCAAAGAATATGAGAGGAATTATCCTACTCATGATCTAGAGTTAGCAATTTATTATCTTCTGCACTTAAAATTTGGTGGCATTACTTGTATGGGGAGAAAGTGGAAATCTTTACGGATCATAAAAGCCTCAAATATTTCTTCACTCAAAAGGAACTTAACATGCAACAACGACGTTGGCTTGAACTATTGAAAGATTATGATCATACCATCCAATACCATCCTAGAAAAGCGAACGTGGTAGCTGACGCATTAAGTAGAAGATCATATGCAAGTACGAGTGCGATATTGTCAACATAAAGGCCCATTTTGTGTGACTTGCAAAGGATGGAGATAGAGTTAAAGACTCCATGGACGCATGTGATGATAGCGAATATACTGAGTAGAACCAGACTTTAATCGATAAAGTTAAAGTTGCTCAAGCTACGAGACTGGAGGCGATGCGTATGAGGAAGAAAGTGCGAAGAAGGTGCTATCTGCCGGAAGCAAGAATCGATGAAGAAGGAATACTTGAGTCAACTCCGGACTTTGTGTTCCTAACGACCTCGATTTAAAGTATAATATCATGATGGAGGCGCACAACACACCATTTTGAAATCCATCTCAGGAGTACCAAAATGTATCATGATATTAAATCATACATTTTGGTGGAGCAATATGAAGAGAGAGATAGCCTTTGCTTATCTCAAGGTGTCTAACTTGTCAACGAGTTAAAGTGGAGCATCAAGTACCAAAAGGTCCATTGCAACCACTTGAAATTCCGAATGGAAGTGGGAGCACATTACCATGGATTTCGTTACTGGTCTTCCTAAGGTTTCTCAAGGCATTGATGCGATTTGGGTCATTGTTGATAGATTAACCAAGTCTGCTCATTTCTTACCGATACAAGAAACTTATACACTTGAACGTCTTGCTCAGTATGTACATAAACGAGATTGTAAGACTACATGGTATGCCTAGGGTATCCATAGTTTCTCGATCAAGACCCAAGATTCACTTCACGATTTTGGGTTAGTTTGCAAAAAGCTATGAGGCACAGACTTACGATTTAGCTTCGGCATATCATCCTCGAGACCAGACGGACAATGGGAGAGGACTATTCAAACTCTTGAAGATCTATTAAGACTCGTGTCCTTGATTTCAAGGGGAGTTGGGACAAGTTCTTACCATTGGTGGAGTTTTCCTACAACAACAGCTTATCAAGCAAGTATTGGCATGGCTCCATTCAAGCGTTTTATGGAAGAAAGTGTCGTTCTCCAAGATCTTTGGGATGAGGGTGGGTGAAGCAACGTTGTTGGGACCGAGTTGAAACATGCATGACTACGGAAAAGATTCAAACGATCCGACAACGATATAAAAACCTCACAAAATCGACAAAAGAGTTATCTTGATCTTCATCGAAAGGACGTGGAATTCGATATAGGAGATCATGTGTTGTTAAGAGTTGCTCCATGGAAAGGAGTTACAAGATTTGGAAAGAGAGGAAAACTTAATCCTCGATTCATCGGTCCATTTTAATCCTCGATCGAGTAGGAATCGTGGCCTATAAACTCGCTTTCTGCCGCCAAATATGTCTCGTGTTCATAACGTTTTCAAATATCCATGTTACGTAAATATGTGAAAGACCCGAACCATATTATTGAGTTAGAACCGGACGAAATAGCGGAAGATTTGACGTATGAAGAGGTTCTGTTCAAATTTTGGATAAGAAGGAACATATTCTACGCTCAAGGTTATACCTCAAGTCAAAGTTTTGTGGAGGAACCACGATGTTGAGGAAATGACTTGGGAGTTAGAATCGAAATGAAATCAAGGTATCTTTACCTCTTCGACATACCGTATCGTACCCTAATTTCGAGGGAAATTTCATAAGAAGGGAGGTTGTAAGACCCGACTTTTATAAATAAAGATGAATTTTCTATAAATATTATTTTTAATATTATGGAATAAATTTGATATAATGTTATAGTTGTGGGTAATATTTATAAATTTTGCAAAGTATGCAAGTGGTTATATTATTCGATTGGTCGAGGAATATTCGGTTTAGCAGGGAATATTCGTATAACGACTCAATCATTGGTGGACCCTACGAAATTAATTATCGGATTGAGAAAAACGACAAAAATATTTTATTGAAATAACGGAGGAAGTTTTACCGCTGATATCTTGTTGAACTACTCGGTAGTAAAACTACAGTATACGTGTGGTTGCATAGTAGCACCACGGTATTGATTATTGATGCTTATGTGAGAAGTCACTCGGTTTGATTCCATTATTATCGATTAATAATATGAATTATTATAGCGATAATGACGTTTTTGTTTTATTCGTATTATTAACGTAATAAAATGAAACATCTTTTATATAAAATGTAATACTTTATTAAAGTTATTCTATAAATAAAATATATTATATTTTATTATGCATAGTGTTGCATAGTGTTTTGCATAGTGTTGCATAGTGTTTGCATAGTAAAATGTTTTTGTATAAATAGAATATATTATATTTTATTTAAAAGATTTTGCTTTAAATATGGAATTTGTCAGATTAAAGTAAATCAATCTGGACCGTTCATGGATTAATTACTATGCATTCTATTTTCCTATAAATAGAAGCTCATTCCTTCATTATTTTCTTACTTAATTCACCAAAACTACAGAGAGAAACTATAGAGAGAAAGAAGAAAAGTATTCGCTACTTCACTTTGCCAATATTCGGTTCTTCTAAGGTAGGGAATATTATTTGTTGTACTCGTAAGGGGTGTTATTCTTTCTTATTCATGAAGAGAACTGTTGTTATTCCATTGCTTATTATTCATTGGAATAACTTTTGTCGTGGTTTACCCTATACTTGGTGACATTCTTCTATTATTACATTGGAACATCACATGCGTGTGTTTTACACCGGACTGGTTCCGTCTTTATTATTACTGTTGGAACATCACATCATGTGTTTTACAGGACTGGTTCCGTCTTTATCATTCTGTTGGAATATCCTATCTGTGTTTTACACCGGATCTGGTTCCATCTTTATTATTCTCGTGGAACATCCTCGCTTGTTGTGAATTTCACCCCGACCGGTTCCGTTATTATTATTCTGTTGGAATAACTTTGCATGCTAAGCACCGCATGCATGGTGATTTCTTTTGTTATTCCATTCTTTATTATACCAAGTTGGTTAAAACTTTGACTTCTATACTCCATGAAATTAGTAGAATATTCTTGATATTTGCGTTTCATCCAAAGATATCTTTTCATGGAAATATTCTTGATCATTCTTGAATTTTACTCTACAAAAACAATGTCATGTTGACAATTTGGACGTTAATAATTCTTGGTTAAAATAATTCTTGAACTTGTTTTATTGAATTCTTATATCATTGTCATCATCCTCATGTTTATATTTTTTTTAAAGTCATATGTGGCTGTGAGTGCATAGATGGACTTGGTATGATTATGACCGAGAGACTATTCGGTTGTAATCATGGCCGTAATAATGTTACAAATGATGTGGTAAAAATCCTCGAATTAGTAGTAGTGCATTGATGGACAGATTGTTGGCATGATCATGACCATTAATGAATACATAACTATTCTTGGCAAGTGAGTGCATGAATAATTGTGGTCGTGATACTAAAGAATATCATTGGTAGTAGTGCGGGGATGATTCGATGATGTGGATTATTTATTAAAGTGAGTCTCGGCTATAATAGTTATGAAAAACCTTTTAAATCATAAAAGATAGTAGATTTTATTTTTACTTGACTCTTTTAATGGATTGCTTGTTCATTGCAGCTTAAACTTGATGTTTATTATATTTTATCGGTTTAACATTTGTTGAAGGCTAATGATAATTTATTCGCATTATCTTAGTCATAATATTTCTTCTTGGGCTAGTTGAGCTCACCCTTTCTTTCCTTTGTTCTCTTGAGGAAATGAGAACATAAATTTGAGACGAGTCGAGGAGCGGAGTAATGGTCCGAGGATAGCATTAGTAGTCCTCATTATTACGTGAAATAGTGTGATAATAATTGTAATGAGGACTCCTTTTGAGTTTGTATAATATCTAGTAGATAATATTTGTATTCAAACTCACAGTTTATGTCGTATTGTACACGACAATTATATTAGTAAGTTGTATTTAAATTTTGTACCATGTATCTGACTACCCAAGATGGGTGATGTATACCTAATTTTGGGGGCGTCACACTATGCGTATACTTGACATCATTACATGGGTTCCCAGAGTCTTGAACTCTATCTTCATCTTTTGTAAATCACACAAAATGGGCCTTTGTGTTGACAGCATCGCACTCGTTCCTGCATACGATCTTCTACTTAATGCGTCAGCTACCACGTTTGCTTTTCCAGGATGGTATTGAATGGTATGGTCATAATCTTTCAATAGTTCAAGCCAACATCATTGTCGTATGTTAAGTTCCTTTTGGGTGAAGAAATATTTGAGGCTTTTATGATCTGAATAGATCTCCACTTTCTCTCCATATAGATAATGCCTCCAGATCTTTAGCGTGAAAACGACTGCTGCCAACTCTAGATCATGAGTAGGATAATTCCTCTCATATTCTTTACATTTTCGCGAGGCATAGGCTATGACTTTCCTATGTTGCATGAGAACACATCCTAACCCTTTGAGTGAAGCATCGCTGTAGATAACAAATCCATCTGAACCTGATGGTATGGTCAGAACAGGTGCCAAAATGAGTCTCCTCTTGAGCTCTTGGAAACTCTTCTCGCATTCCTCACTCCATACGAATTTTGTATCTTTCCGAGTTAGCTGAGTTAACGGAGTAGCGATTCGAGAAAATCCTTCCACGAATCTCCGATAATAACCAGCTAAGCCTAGAAAGCTACGTACTTCGGTCACCAACTTTGGTTCCTCCCAACTTTGTATTGCTTCAATCTTCGCCCAGTTAACCGATACTCCACGTTTTGGCACCACGTGCCCAAGGAATGCTACTTCCTCAAGCTAGAACTCGCATTTCTTCAGCTTGGAATATAGCTTATTTTCACGAAGCCTTTGAAGTACCAGCTTCAAAAAGTGCTCATGATCTTCACGGCTTTTAGAATAAATGAGGATGTCATCAATAAGAACAACAACGAACTGATCCAAATATTCCTTGAACATACGGTTCATCATATCCATGAAAGCCGCAGGAGCATTAGTCAATCCAAAAGACATGACTAAGAATTCATAATGCCGATCTTAGGGTTCTCGAAGGCGCTTTTAGAATATCCTCGCTTTTAATCTTGGTGATGATATCCGAATCGAAGATCGATCTTTGAAAAGAATTATTCTCCTTACAATCGGGTCTAACGGTCATCAATGCGAGGTAGCGGATACCTATTCTTGATGGTGACATGGTTTAATTCCTGGTAGTCGATACAAAGTCGCATACTCCCGTCTTTCTTCTTTACGAATAAAACAGTAGCACCCCAAGGAGATGTACAAGGACGAATGAAACTGATGTCCAACAACTCCTGTAGTTGGACTTATAACTCCTGAAGTTAAATAGGAGCCATTCGATATGGGGTTTTAGAAATGGGTTTTGTACCAGGTTCAAGGTCAATAAAGAATTCAACTTCACGTTCTGGGGGTAGACCGGGAAGTTCTTCAGGAAATACGTCAGGAAATTCATTAACAACAGAAATATCTTTCAAATCTGACATATTTTTATTTAACTCCATAACATGGGCTAAGAAATCTTGACATCCGTTTTTCAATAAACGAATGGCTTTATGGCTTGATATGACACTGATTGACTTTAGTTGTTTGGTTGTTTGAATTTGTATAACAGGTTGATTAGAAATATGAAAACTAACAACCTTACGAAAATAATCAATTTTGGCATGATGAGTAGTTAACCAATCAATCCTTAAAATCACATCAAAAGCAAGTATCTTTAAAGAGATAAGAACAACATGTAATGTGATGGTGCCAATTTGGATCAAACAAGATTTATAAACAGTGGATGTAATGAAAGTTTCTCCTAACGGGGTCTCCACAGATAAGTCAAAGTCTAATTTCTCAGGTGTCAAGTTTAAATGTTGAGCACAAGCAGGAGAGATAAAAGAATGGGTAGAACCGGTATCTAGTAAGGTATAAACTTTACAAGAATTTATGATTAGCTTACCCGTGATCACCTCATTTGGGTTACTAGCATTTTGGCCAGTTACGACAAACGCTATTCCAGGAACCGTTGACTTTGACTTTTTCGGGACAACCTTTTGAGTCACCATCCCCGCTGGACTTGGTTTTGCTATAGTATAATATTGAGCGATATGTCCTTCCTTTCCACAATTATAACATACCTTGAACTGTTGTGGAAAGTTTGGGCAGATGTGTCCCTCTTTTCTACATTTATAGCATACGACCGGTGGTCGTTCTCCTCCCTTAGAAATAGTTGATACTGGTACTGACGTCTTCACATTGTCATTGTTGAATCTCCTTTTTTTGAAATTTCTACTTGACTCGCCTCTCCTATTATCATGGCCACGATTACCACCAGAGTGGTTACCACTTTTGTCTGTATTCTTTCCTCCTCTATGGTTATCATTGCTCCGATGACTGCTATCATCGGTATGACCCTGGTTGTGGTCCCTCGGTTGAACATACTCATTATCTCCCTCTAATAATTGAGCCCTGTTGACAACATCTGAATATAGAGAAAATTTATGAGAAATGAGATATTGACGTATGTCGGGTTTCAAACCTCTCAAAACATCCGCGTCATACGTTCCTCATTATCCACCAAATGAGGTGTAAACCTGGATAACTCCGTGAACTTCGCCTCATACTGGGATACCGTCATGTTATTCTGTTTCAGTCTAATATACTCCACCTCCTTAATATGACGAATACTTTTAGGAAAGTACTTGTCATTGAACAGTTTCTAAAACGCTTCCCAAGACATATTGAGTGCGGCTAGCTGGGTACGCTTCACAAATTCCCACTAGTAATCTGCCTCACCACAGAACATAAAGGTGGCGAATGGAACCTTCTGTTCCTCTGTGCATCCTAAGACATCGAATATTTTGGTAATTTTCTTGACCCACGTTTCTGCCTTAATCGAATCCAGCTTTCCCCAGAATTCTGGTGGTCCCAACTCTTTGAACTGCTTGGCTGTGATAAACCGCGCGTTGCTATCATTTCCTCTTATATTTTGTACACGAGTCTCCCTTGTCTAATTTTGCATGAACTGCAGAAAGCTTCTAAACATCCCATCGTTCATCATCTGATCAGTGGTGTTGTTTACAGGAGGAACATTGTCATCCTGTTGCACGTTCTCTTGTTTGTTGATTAAAGGTGTTTCCACAGTCTGATTCACTCCATCGTTAATATTTTTAGCTGCCATTTCTGAATACTGCCACCAAAACAAGGGTTAATTAAAGAAATTGACATGCAACATAATAACCCTATACTCTGACCAATCAACAAATAAGCTTAGGTAAGACACACTGGCGAAGGATTTACTCGTCTCTCCCCTCCTAGTTTTATTCCCCGATCTCCGTCATAGACCATATCCCTAAGCTCTGATACCAACTGTGATGCCCCCAAAATATGTATACATCACCCATTCTGAGTTGCCAAATACATGGTACAGAAACAACTACAACTTTATTAATACAATTGTCATGCAAAATACGACAACACATAAACTGTGAGTTTAAATACAGATATTGTCTTCTAGACAATATTCACACTCAAATAAGTCCTCAATAAAATTATTGATACTTTATTTTACAAAAATAGTGAGGACTACTAAACAACTTTCTAGAACCTTCATTCCACACCCCGACTACTCCCCGCTATATTCTTACTTCCTGAGAAGAAAAAAGGAACAAGGAAAATGGTGAGTTCAACTAGCCTAGTAAAGAACATTATGACTAAGATAATATAGAACAAATTACCGTTAGTCCACAACAGGGAAAAATTTGATAGAATATAATAGACAACAAGTTTTAGATCAATATTCGCAGCGAAAATAACAATTCATTAGAAGAGTTAAGTAGAGAATGAAATCTACTATCTTCTATGATTTTAAAGTCCATCATCAATATTTTATCCCTATAACATCATCAAAAATTCATCTTTTCACTACATGCCAAAGATATTTATCTGTTGGTCATGTTCATCTCAACACCTGTTCATCTTTGCACTACGGGCCAAAGATATTCATCAGAAAATCATTCATCTTTGCACAACAGGCCAAAGATATTCATTAACATCATCATTTAAGACTGAGGATGATGAAAAATATTTTTACAGAAATGAATCCAGTGAAACAAAAGGACAATGATTAAAGATTCGTACTTTAGTTTGTCCAAGTTCAAAAATAATCCATAATAAACCATTATGGGGCAAAATTCAAGAATGAAGATCAAAACATGGATACAATCAAAGCTAGTATCATAATAAACAACTTGGACAAAGAAAAGAAAATTTTAATTTTTTTTGTGAATAATGTCGTATACATGAATAGTAACCTCGACAAAAAGACAAGAATTTCACAAGAAAAATCTTACCAATATTCCGGCATAATGATATTAAAAGAAATAATATCATTTAATAAAAAAAATAACATCCCTTACCTTAAAAGGACACTACTTCTGACTGGAATACCGGATATAGTGCTGAAAGGAACTTGCACCATGCAATACTCAAAGTATCAAAATACTCACAAAAATACGCTCGATAATATAGAGAGAGAAAACTTCAGTTTCTGGTGTGATTTTCAATTATAACCTAAGCACCCTATTTATAGGAAAATGCTTAGAACACCAAAGCAGAAAATTTAATAAAATATTAATATAATTAAAAAAATTTCACGCCCACCTTAGACAACTGAATTCAGCACATTTTTGTTACATGCGGGGGCCACCAAAACAATAAAAATGTTTTTCTTAAAAAAATAATAAAAACTTCAAAAATCAATTATTCCGGAACTTCAATAATTCATAATAAATAGCACTTTTATCAGAAAAATTTGATTCTCATGTCCATTCCATAGGAAATTCAATTCTCTACAACTTTGTAAGTTTAAGTTTTTCCAAATTTCAAGCAGAGATTGACCAAAATCCACATACGGACGATTTTACGGGCTATAATCCAATTTCAATCACAAAATAGGGCCCACCAACACACAAAACATATGTTAAACATTTTTTGTAACAAAAATATTCTTCCTCCTCATTTATTCATATATCACACATTCATTGTAAAAATATCATCATTATTATATTATTATAATATAATAATATATTAAAATGAAATATTTTATTAGAAAAGATAGAATATCAATTTTCAACAATTGTCACTTTTAAAAAAAAATTCCTCAGTTTACCCTCATAAAATAAATATTTTCCTTATCATATAAATCAATAATTAATTATTCACAAATAATATTACAGAATCACAATACTGACAACCAGGTTGTTCCTAGGAAAGAGGGGGCCTTCCGGTAAGATTTCTCCTTACTAGCGCGCAATTAACTAACCTCTCCTTGACAGAACTTTCTAGACATTGTCAATAATTTTATCTAGTAATATTATTAAAATAATATGAATTATTAATAATGGGAAATACTGTATAGTGACAATTATTGAAACAACAATAATATAAAATATCAACGTAGCAATTATTGAATCAATAAAATATTGAACAGTAATTACTATAACAATTATTGAGTAGTGTCTTCTTACGTAAGAATCAATAATCAATACTGTGTGCATCTGTGCAACACCGTGTGCTACTGTGCAACACCTCGTATTACTATATTTTAACCACCGGGTATTCCAACAGTGTTAAGGATAACTACGCCGTTATTTATAAAAACGCATACTTGTCATTTTCTTCATCCAATCACTTTCCGTTATGGGGCCCACAGAAGGCTGCGCCGTCATGCGAATATTCCCCGACAGCAAGAATATTTCACGACCAAACGAATATTTCCCGACAAAAATGAATATTTATAACCACTTGCTTATTTAAAATATTTGCGCATTTTACCCATAAATAATCACATTAATCAAATTAACCCTTACTATTTCAAAATAATAAATAGAGGAAATTCCATTTTATTCATAAAAGTTGGGGGTCTTACATGTTGTACATGACAAAATGGCTAAGCTAGTCTGTGCAGGAAAAATACAAATCTATCTACGAATCTGTGTGTATGTAGACTATTAGATCTAAGATAGCATCCTTCTCCGAAGAAGGAGGTAAAGCTGCAAGCTCCTGCCCAAGGCTATCGACACGAGCAAGCAGATCCGAGGCTAACTGCATGATGGCATGATGCTCATCGATATATACACTCATATCGGCAAGGATGCCAGTCGTTTGGGATCTCACGGAAGTACTGTCTGCAATGGCCACATCCCTGGCAGATAGGGCATCATCCCACTCCACAATCAATGCATCTCTAGCTGATCTAGCCTCATCCCTCTCTGATAGAGCGGCGTCTCTCCTATCAAGAGCTGTCAACATCGAGGCCCTAGCCTGATCTCTCTCATAGGTCATTAGATGTAGGCTCTGCTCCAAATCTTCATGTTGAATCTTGAGTAACAAAGGCACTTTCGTGGTGGGAGAATCCATCACATATCTTTGTGACCAATGATCGAAGTCCCCATCGATGGGAATGTCAACCTCCTCCATAGGCTCCTCATCGTTGGAATCAATCTCCTGCACTATGAATACTACCATTGTCGATGCAGTCTCTGTCTCCGTCCATGCAACATACTTTGCAGAATAACCCGAATGATTGACATAAAACTCGGCTAGCTCTCGCTGATCCCAACAGGCATACAACCTGGATCTGTCCTCTACTGATAAACGGCGTGAAGCAAAGCGCTGACTCACTACCCTCTCAAATGGATGGAAATCCTAAAATTGGTCAAACTGACACATCACGGCCAGTGGGTGGTAGGTGATCATCCCTCTCAAACCAGCTAGAGGAAGGTAATCCATGCCCGGAGCATGAGTAATGAAGCTGTAGGGTGAGCTAAGCCCTGTACACGACAATATAGCGAATGGATCTCCAATCCCTGCAAGGAAAGCTGACCAAGATGCATCATCTGTACACTCCACAGGCTAGAAGAAGTACAACATGGCTATATCATGGGTGAAACAATACCCATGCCGTCTGAAAGTGCCAATCGGTCTCAAGTGTGACATAAACCACACGTATAGCATGACCGAGCTGCCTATGAACACTCCTGCCGGATAAGTACATCAGTATGTAGCTGACCTCAGAGTCTCTGCGATAATCATCGGTATGATGGTGTGACCCTCCCTGAGAGCTCTCACTGCTATAATAACGCCGATATCCAACTCATCTATGTATCGTGGCATGTAGACGAATGACAGTACGCACAGTAGCAATACATCCACTCTGGCCAAACGCCAATGATCCTCCAGCATGGTAAAATCCCCGGAATGTCATCCATAACTATCCTCAGAGCCAAATCTATCAAATTGAAAATGCTGGGATATCACGTGGCCAGATGTGATCTCATCCTGTACCACTCTACGCCTCAAGCCGATGATGGTCATGAACTACCTACTCATGTCCCCGATCGCCATGTGCACGCAAGGTCTGTCCAACGGCAACATCGTCAACCGTACATACTCCTCTAAAGTAGGAGTCAACTCCTGGGTCCCGAATTGGAAAACCTACCTCTACGGTACCCAATGCTCTAGCATACCCTCAATGAATCATGCAGGAACCTGAAACATCAATAGAGTCATAGTATGCTACAACAAATGATCTACAGTCACCCTGTCTGGTGGTGACATACTATCATACCATGAACGCATACCAGATGCCACCAAAAATGGTGGGGTATAATCAATACGGCTAACTGTCGAGGAAGACATCTGTACGGGCTGTGTCATAAGACCATCCATGGGTCAATGCTGAATATCTCTGGACATACATACATATGCATAACATAATAATATGCATGATATAATAGATGACAATATGATAAAGGGAATGGAAAACTGTACATATATTCTTAAGTATATCATCATCTAATACATCTCCGTACATCTAAAATACAGGGAAATGGGGCAAAGCTACCCAACATCTAACAGAGGCCAATCAAAAGATATAGCGAGAATGGGGTGAAGCTACCCAGCATCTAACAGAGGCCTATCAAAAGAGATAACGAGAATATACATCAGAAGAAGTCAATAGTATCGATGTCTACATTGTCAATCCTATCCATCTGATGTAACTCCTCCTGAGTCACTGGATCTCTATCTACAGGGATGTCAGGCCTATACAAGGGAGGATCTGCACTAGCAAAGCCATATGGGTCACCTAAAGGGCCAGTGCCAGAGTTGGAAGGATCAAAAGTATCTGCCTTTGAAGGATCTCTACCCAAGTGCCAGATAAAGAAATGTTTCCAGTCCAACTGCCGGGTCAAACTGTCAATCTGTGTCACATAAGTCGGATCTCTGACACAGGCTAACCAATCCATCATCATCACGGATCCTGGAACCATATCCCCCATAAACTGTGTGGCGCGGGTCTGAGCTCTAATGGTAGAGGGAACCACCAATGCTGGAACATCTCCAGAGTGCAGGAACCCTCTGACAATGTGAAACCGTCAACCCCCAATAATGGGATATCAATGACAGGTGACTACGAAACAGGCCAATAACGCCTGACAGTAGGCAAGATCGGCATGTGAATCTCTCCTGTAGTGCTCCTGATAGCACGCTTTACTAAGTAGAGCTCCCATCCTCCATCTGTGAAGAGAGGAATCCTACGGGTGGAAATAATGTACTCAACTCCAGTCGGGTACCCATCCTCAAATCTAACACTCAAGTTCTCCCCAGAGTAGGGAACCCTTGTGATGACATCCGCTGTCAACAACTCTAGCTGTAGGCGACAATGAGTGAAACCCTCAGCAACAGGGACTTTCACTAGTATGGAATGATCTCATCTCCATCCTCATGGATAGGTATATAAACTTAGCATGCTCATAGGACGCAAACATGGAAGCCTTTCACAGGCTCAAAAATGCCACCACAAAGGCAACATCTGCTGTCAGTCAACACTCTTAACCTGTATATGGGAAAAGACAAGATAAATACTCACCAGCAGAAATGGGAAGAATCTTAACCAAGCCTCGGTAAAACCCTGCGATTGCATGCGCATTCCCCTAAGGAAGTAGGCGAAGGTGTAGGAACCCCAATCATAATCTCCTATACGGTCCACTTGTCTAGTGGCGCTAATCAAAGCGAAGGACACCGTAGAAGAGTTATTTTCTATGAAGCAGCCCCTAATGATCATCAGGAACAATCGCCGAAGAATGCGATCCCTAACTCTCACATCATCTGGTATGGGCTCACTCATAGCATCTACGCTCAAAAGACTTGTACGTACAATCCTACCCTTGAGCGCCTCCGCCAAAACTTCTAGCAAGGATTTAACGGCAGTAGGGTGATATCCACCATACAAGGCACTGGATCCCCTATAAACTCCATACCTGTGATAAACCACCAATCCATCGGTGTCATCATCACCTCACAGTCCAGGAAGTAGAGTGACTGAGTTTGGTAAAACCACCGCTCAGACAATGCCCTGAGGTAACCCAGGGACATCGACGAGGAAGAATGGAAAAGAACGTCCCGAATCCCCAACTATGTACAATCACTCTATAATCATCATGTCAAGCCTGATACATAGAGTAGATGCTGAACCAGTTCCCTCGAGGCTGTGTAAAGTCGGGAACCTACATCAAATGCAGATCAACATCAGAACCCTTTACTCCTCATCAATAGGAAATAAGGAAGATTAAGATCTAACTTCATACCTCATTTGCGTGCAGGTAGACTGAAGGATGTCGACTCAAGTCACCTAGAAGCTCTGGGCTCGTCACTTGAATACCTGGAAAATCCCTACGGGGAACACAATTAGCAGGAGCAGGAACCTCAACCGGTACATCCTCCTCCTCGTCCTCTACATCTGGCACTTCAACCCGGATAGGACATATCACCTACTCCACCAAATGACGAGGCTGTCTAATAGAATGGGGTTGAGGTACTTCAGAAGCCCTTCTTCGTACACCAGAAATGGTCCTGCGGGAACTACTCGGCTGATCCGGATCCATAATATCTGGACAACAAGTCTCCAAATCACCTCAGAAAGGGTGTGGTAAATTCTCACCTGGAGCTTTTCAAAATGTATCTTATGACTACATGCATGGATGCATTATTTTAACATACAGTATAGTTAAAAATGCATGATTACCTAATGCCCACGTTTTGGAAAATTTTTGCCATAGCCCCCTTTGTAAATGGGACTATCCACGTGCACATAGGCATGACTAGGTGGCCATTTAGTAGCACACCTACCCACAGTCATATACATCCTACATGCATTTAATACATCACAGTAAAAATCTGTAAGTGTAGTCTAATTACCAGGATTATTTTACTTTTCTACCTTTACTCATTTGTCCTCAAATAGGATAAGAAATGACAGTAAAAGGGTGCCAATTTGACTGTTTCAAAAGTTAAAAATTTTCACATCATTATGTTCTGCATGGTTTAATACTAACATTTACTTGTTGAATATTTTTCATCAAGCCATATCAGCATGCATATTCACTACTATGTGTCTAAATGTATTTCATGTGATAAGTCATTTTCCAACGGATAGAAACTGGAAAAGAATACATGCATATGTTACCAGGATAGTGAAAAATGCTTGTACGGTAGCAGAATGTGTAGAAAGTCACCCGAATCCAGTAGATCTGAAGAAGAGCTCTTAGATTTCCTTCGCAGTGCAGCTTGAAAAGGACTTATAAAAGCAACATGCAGGCTTTAAATAGCCATGGTTGGCTGCAGGTCCACCTGCGGCTATTACAGGTGTATCTGTGGCACCCTTACATGGGTCCCACACCTCCGACTCGATCCAATTAGAGTTGCAAAGGAGGTCTCGCAAGATGAAAATGCCAAATTAGGAATAAAAACGCTACGCGATTGAGCGGAATAGCCTGAAATCCTGGTTTTCATGGGCCAAACTCTGGCTCACATGTCACTTATTGGTATTCGCCTGCATATAAGGTATACTATACCAGTGGCCTCAGCTTTTATAAATCATGCTCGGTAATACCTCACAAAGGTCTGATACCGTCAGTGCAGGGTCAGAACCCTAAGACGTATCCCTGGCGGGGGTTACAATGCCGAAGTCACGAATTGATGACGTATCCCTGGCGTGGGTCACAACGCAAAAATTTCAAGCATCCACGTATCCCCGACGGGGTTACAGTACATTCTTAACCATTGATACACACATCAGTGAAGGTCAAATAACCTTGATGTTATTTCAACCGATGACAAGTAAACCCATCGAAGCAACGTACTCATCTCTACGTATCCCCGGCGGGGGTCACAACACGATGTAACTATTGATATACGCATCACCGAAGGTCAAGCAGCCTTGACACACTCCCCAACAAGGGTCACAACTCAATGCAATCATTGATACACACATCAATGAAGGTCAGGCAGCCCTGACAATACATATAGTTGGCAGTAACTCCAACAAAACCGTGTTAGATGCTGGTGATACAAGCCCGAGAAGACCATCCTCATCGAAGAGGACCGGTGATAGAATATGTTATACACATCCTCAAATAGACAAAGCTTTCTCCCCATAGATCTCTTGTACACAAGAGGCACCTCTATGGAGTAGAAGTCTGTGTATAGGATTCACGACTTTGGTGATAGCCCCAATGTCAACATCCTTGAAGACTTGGATCGCATGTCCAAGACATTATTGATTGTCATCCGACCAGGATTAACAGGGAACCGGCAATCATTCCATCATGCATCACACATTTGCATCATGTTGCTGCACATATCATCATGTTTATCTTGTTGCATTTCAAGTGTCTAGGATTCTTTATCCTATTCTTGCCTTACATTGCATGAATATGATAAAGAGGGGCATCTATAGACACTCGAAATTTTTTGCACACTTGTTACTAACATTGTAGGAGGGCAGATTCGTCTTTCGGAGATAACCTTGGAAGACAGCTCACATCCATTTCGGATACTATTGGAAGTTCAGTCTCAAACCCGGAACACACACCAGGTGTATCATTTCCAACCTCGGAGATAACCCCGAGTTTCGTCCTTGGAAATAACCCCAAGGAATGCTGTTGCAGTTTCGGCGATAACCCCAAAAATGCTTGTTTCAAATGCAATAAGCTTCAATCTCAGTCCTCCTACCGAGGCACTCATTCCTAAGACCCGGAGCTAACAACAGGTAGACATGCACACTTACACATGACCTTGCGGCATTCAAACACTTGCAGCAGTCCAATCTCAGATGTAACCCTGAGCAACGTCTACTTTCAACTCAAACTGGAGATAACCTCAGTGAGGAGTCAAACTATCATCTTGCCACCTCAACACCTGCGCGTCGTCTCAACACTTCATATATATATACATACAACAATTTCCTACAAGAACCAAGGAGTTCCAATCCCAAGTGACTATTACGCGTGGCAGCACACCAGATAGAATTTGAAGCTTGAAGACCATGGGCACGCTCCCCTCTTCTTGACTTCGTACAACCTCTAATTCCATGTCATTGCGTAACTCTCGACACAAGTGGTCTGAATAAGGTCTTATATACCTCGTTCGAATGCTCGAATTGAAGTTCTGCAAGTTCGAACGGATATCACGATCTGCAGAGTGCACGTGCTCGAGACGACAAGACCCATGGGCAGGGGAACCCAAGGCGACCCAGCAGAAGCATCTACTGATCGCCGCAGTACACCTGCGACCATGAGCTGTATAAATATAGAGCTTGGGGTGGCCATTTTTTAAAAAAAAAAGCAAGGAAGCCCTGTTAAAATTTTCTCTATACACACCCTATATTGAGTGTTTCCTCATTTTAAACATCTGTTAGCTCATATATAGCTATCTTTTTACCGGCGGGAGCTGAGTGTTTATCCATTTAGAGTCATAGAAGCCTGCATTGGCAGCCCACTATAAGCCTTCTAAAACTCTATAAAGCCTTTCTCTTCATCTTTGCACACCCTATTCTACACATTAAGAGTCGTGTTGTGTGCGTATGCCCAGACTTCGGTCCGTGGTTTTCATTTTTTTCTGTATATATACTTATATATATATATATATACTTATATATATAAACTATTGTCAGACTCTGTCTGATGAGCCTGGATTTTACATCCGGAGCGTTTACCTGCTTATATATATATATATATATATATTTCTGCCAGGCTTGGAGTTTACTTCGAGGCCTTTTACTACTTTATTTACATTTAGTCCCGCCTGGAGTTTACTTCGTGGCGGTTGATAAATCTTCTTGCTTTATTTACATTTAGTCCTTTGAAGTTTACTTTGTGGCGGTTGATCGATTCTTCGCTTTATTTACATTTTTGATCCCCCATGGAGTTGCTTCGTGGTGGTTGATCATGTCCATATATATATATATATATATATCGCTTTTATATATTTACATTTTCGATCCCCCATGGAGTTGCTTCGTGGTGGTTGATCATGTCTGTATATATATTTACAGCTTATATATATATATATATATAATTGCTTACTGCTTTTCATACAAACTGCAGTATCATGTGAGCCTAGGAATCATGTGATCACAGATTCAGTCTACTGAATCTAGATTCGGTTCCCGTAATGGACATTTTTAGCTGTAAGCAACTTGTACATTATTTACAGTGTACGATTTTCCTTAGATGGCTGTCATGCCCATGAGGAGTTCGGCACTGCTGTATATTATTTTCTCGAAGATGCTTCGCACCTCGAAAATAAAAGCAAACAAGCCGAACAATTAATAATAAAATGGAAGTATGAAAAGGTCTCAATTTCTATTTAGCACAGGGTTTGAAAAACCTCTTTTACAAAACTTCATTGCTATATTCAGTTTAAAACTGAATTTTTCTATCAATTCAAACCCTTTGTATATAGGTGCGAACGAGGCCTCACACTACTTTCAAATAAATTGTACATTGATCCACACACACACACACATATATTCATATAACAGTTTCTTGAAAAGTGGTGGTCACCGTGGCAACACGGATGTCGGGGGGTGCCTAACACCTTCCTTCCGCATAATCAAGCCCCCGAACCTAAATGAATCTCGGTTTCACAGACCCGTTTAGCAGTGTCACATCACTGGGTCAATGTGCAAACCTTTTCGGTTGCGTTGGTGCAACCAGTTAAAAACACCAACTGGCGACTCTTAACAGTCCATCGTTGACATTACACATGTCGAACCTTTTTCACTTGTTTTTTCATACAAATCTCACATAACATGAGAACACCAAAGAACAAGTAACGAAAAGGGACAACTAAAAATCCTAACGTCGACAAATTGTACATATATTCCTAAGTATAACATCATCTAATAAATCTCTATACAACTAAAAATACAGGGAAATGGGGCACAAACGCCCTACAACTAACAGAGGCCTATCAAAAGATATTGCGAGAATGGGGCAAAGCCACCTAGTGTCTAACAGAGGCCTATCAAAAGAGATAACGAGAATATACATCAGAAGAAGACAATGATGTCAATATCTACATCATCAATCCTGTCCACCTGATATAACTCCTCTTGAGTCACTGGATCTCTATCCACAGGGATATCAGGCCTATACAAGGGCGGATCTGCATCGGTAAAGCCATATGGGTCACCTGAGGGGCCAGCGCCAGATGTGGAAGGATTAAAAGTATCTGCCTCTAAAGGATCTTTGCCCAAGTGTCAGATGAAGAAATGTACCCAGTCCAACTGCCGGGTCAAACTGTCAATCTATGTCAAATGAGTCGGATCTCGGACACAGGCTAGCCAATCCGTCATCATCATAGATCCTGGAACCATATCCCCCATGAATTGAGTGGTGCGAGTCTGGGCTCCAATGGTACGAGGGGACAACCAATGCTGGAATATTTCCTGAGTGCAGGGACCCTCTGATA